>JAKSZT010053947.1:5671638-5740746 GCA_026826555.1 Tolypeutes matacus | reverse complement strand
AAAAAAAAAAAAAAAAAAAAAAAAAAAAAAAAAAAAATTTCTGGAATCACACAAAATTACCAGTAGAATTAGAAAGCACTTCACTCCATTGCTGTTTTGGTTAAAAAAAATTATTATACACAATGTATATAAGTGGCAGAAAGTTTTTGAAGCTTTAGCTAAGCATGAATATAAAATAAAAATTATTAATTTCCCATCATCCAAAAAAAAAAAAAAAAAAAAAAAGAAAGGCTAAGGGAGCCTGCAAGGAAGTATTTCCATTCATCCGCCCACCATAATAGAAGCCACCGACTGCCTTTAAAAAATCACTTTCTGGGTGCCTGACACTTAGGAAACATTATCTCTAAATTTTCTCAACTGCATTTCAAGGTAGGTGACAATATCCCCTTTTAGAGAGAAACAACTGAAGCTGGAGAGACTAAATCAGCTCCCCAAGGCCACAGAAGTAAGTGACAGAGCCGGAATTCAGATACAGGTCTGTCTCCAAAGCCAGTGCCCTGTCTGCACCACGTGCTAAATACCAACCCCTCCGAGGCCCACCCCAAATGAATTTGGGCTTCCATTCAACGGCCCCTACTAGGGAGGGGTTTGTACAAAAAGGTTGGGCATTGTCTCTGGACTTCAGCTGCTTACTGTTTTGGTAAAAGAAAACACACATGCACACTCACATACACACATGGCGTGTGCTCAGCTAGTTGTGAAGCCCTGAGGACGCACCAAGGAGGCATGGCATTCACAGGGCCCAGTCTCCCTCATCAGCATCAATGCTCTGCTACCCTTAGAGGTTGGAGAGGGGCAAGTTACTGTCAGTGCACTCAGCCTGGTGCATGGATGGTGGGGCGGGGGCTGGTGGGGTGCTCTGCCCTCAGCTTCATGCCCTCATCCCGACGCTCCAACAACACTGAGTGAGGGAAGCATGAGGAGCACAGCCTTGTCCTGGGGCCACCCTGGCTGGTACCAGGCTCCAGCATGGTGGATTTTAACCACCTCGGGGAAGCTGCTGGACCTCTGTGGCAAGGCCAGGTGGTGACAGAGTCTAAAACCAATGCTGACGGGCAGGACGGGTCTTCCAGCCTCCTGAAGACGTCTGCTTTTGTTTTCTGTCTCCTTCAGTAATAAACCTTTCAATGCAAGTTTTTTTTTCTTCTTCTCTGAATCCATCTCCCCTCACTGCTGGATCCTCTGCTGCTGGCTGCTTAAGTCCATCTGATTGACAATATGAATCAATGTTGACCATCGGCTGTCACCCTGATCCAGAGCTGGTGGCTCCCCACACTTTGCTCCATCCTGTCCCACCACAAGCATCCCACAGATGCTCCTCCCCACCCATCCTTCTCCCCACCTTCCCCTGGAAGCCTTCCCAACTTTTGTGGCCTGCCCTGCTTCTTCTAGACCCCAGAACTTCCTCCGGTGCACAGCTTGTCAGTCAAGATGCTCTTTTAGTTACTTATTCATAGGTACCGAGGCATGGCAGCTTTGCGATGGCAGGAAGTGTTCTTTTCCTGCCTCTTCATCTCATCCCCAGCACCAAGCAAGGAATGGCACAGGACTGGTGATGCCTGAAAGGTTCAGCTGGATGGGGACAGACATGAGACATCCTGATCAAAAAGAGATGTCCAGGGAGTGGATGTGGCTCAAGTAGTTGAGTGCCTGCCTCCCACATGGGAGGTCCCAGGTTCGGCTCCCAGTGCCTCCTAAAGAAGACAAACGAACAACGAGCAGACTATGAGCAGACATTGAGCAAAAACAACGAGCAGGCAATGAGCAAAACAACGAGCAGACAATGAGCAAAAAACGAGCAATGAGCAAAAAAAACAAAAACTAGCAGACAACGAGCAAAAATGAATGCAACATGGATGAATCTTGAAGACCTTATGTTGAGTGAAACAAGTCAGGCATTGATGTATGAGCAGTAAATGACCTCACTGATATGAATTAAGGAAACTGAGCAGTCTCTGAGAACTACCGTCTGAAAGATAGGTTTACAAGACAGAGAAAGAGAAGAGAAAGATGTGAGCCATCACCCATATGGATGTCATCTATGGTAAAGTGATAGACTGTAGTTGTGTATGGAAGAAGGGATAGAACAGGTGGGTACTGATATTGGGTTTGGTGGTACAGCATTGACAGGTGGGTAGATCGGGAAGGGTGTGTTAGAATACCCAGGATACTGGGGGGAGAGATGGGAGAGGGACAAGGTGAACACTTGGGATTTGTGGGTATGAGGTTGAAAATACAGAGGTGGGAATGCTCTTATGGCAATATGAAAGGAAGTGTCACTGGTTTGGGGTGTTGGTTGGGAGGCACATTTGGAGCAGGTTTCTAGGGAGTGTGTGAGTGTTCATCCTGTCATAATGTGTTGTATCAGTAAGTGGAGACCCACACAATGAGTGGGAAGGAGATGGACTCCCATCTTTGGGAGGACTGATTCACTCAGAAATAGACAGGTGGGTATCTCTTATGAGCAAGGGAGGTTCCTACTAGGGAAGGACAAAGCAGTGTGTCAAGACCTCTTGTTGCATGTAACTATGAATCTTGTCATCCAATGAATCAAGCCAGGGGGTCATTGTGGGTCCCGGGGAGATGGGGAAGGAGGAACATAATAGATCAAACAGGGTGCATTTATTGGTCAGTGGAAATGTTTTTCATTGCCTTACAGTGACGGACAGAGGACATGGTAAATACATCAAAATTTATGAAAATATATGATCTAAAATGTAAACCATACTGTAAACCACTGACAATGTTGAGTCAGTGGTTATAACAGTTATAACAATGCTACCAGCCACATAAAAAAGGGTTTTAATATGGGGTGAGGAAAGGGGGAGGAGGTAATGTATATGAGAGAATCTTGTATTCTGTGTGTGACTTTGCTGTGACCTAAAACTTCTTTGAAAATTAAATGAAAAATAGTGAGACACTGGGGAGTGAGAGGGGGAAGGTGCCACGGTACAGACAGGACACCAGATATTGCAGTGATAAAAGGCAAAATGTAAAAAACATTTTTTCCCATTTTTTGAATATCCCCATCACTTAATTTTATTTTATTTTTAGTTTTAAGTTTTCATGTATTTTATCATTTACATTTAAGCTTATCATTATTATTTCATTTTCCTATTAATTTTATTTGGCTATTATATTGGCTTCATCTCTCTTATTTTTTTCTTCATTTTTATCTTTTTGGCTTCATCTTTAAAGAAGCTTTGGATTACAGAAGGGTTACAACTGGGGCGGGAGAGGACCATTGGTGTGAGGTGTCAGGGATGGGGGGTGCAGGGGAGGAAGTTCACAGGAACATACATAAAAGGTATATAAAATTGTTCAAATGCTCATGGGGCATGGTCACAGTGTGTGAAGAATCACTCAATAAATGAGAGAATACTGAATTCCCATCCTGGAGAGCTCTGCCACATTCTCCAAGGGAGTAGCAACAGTCCCCCAAGAGCAGGGGCAGGGTCTGGCAAAGGAGGAGGATCCACTAATGAGTTCTTGATATTGATGACTAGCCTTAAGAGTCTTTGCTCTTGAAATTGAAACCTAGCCTATTGTTATGGGGTGCCAAAGGGTTGCCTCCTGAGAGCCTCCTTGCTGCTCAAATGTGGCCTCTCTCCAAACCAAACTCAGCATAGGAATGTATTACCTTCCTCCCAGGGTGGGAAATGACTCCCGGGGATGAGCCTCCCCGGCAAAGAGGGATTACTACCAAGTGCCAACTGGCAATTGGAATGGAAAAAGACCTTGAATAAAAGAGGGAAAAAGTAAAGACAAATGAGTTTATATTGCTAAGAGACTTCAAAGTGGGTTGGAAGGTCATCCCAGAGTTAACGCTTATGCACATTTCATTCGGACCTCATAGGCTTCCAATGTGAATATCACCCCAAATAGAGGGCCTTCTGAGGGCTCTAGAGACGCCCAGGTCCTATATCAGGGCAGATAGCTCCAGAGTTTGGTGCCTTATCAGTTGGCCCTACTTTGGAATCTGTGCTCCTGAGAGTGACAGAGTTGGACTCAAATATGTGTTCCCTGCATATGGTTCATCTGCCCCTTCTATTCAAACCTATATGTGGTGCTGGAGTTTGTAGGTGTACTTCCAGAGTCTGGAGACTTTGGCCTGCCCATGTGCCAGCTATGCCTGGAATTTCGGTGGAGCTGCAACTACTATTCTACAGCTCAAAGGACTCACCCAGAACACCTGGGGGGGGGGTGATGATGATGGACAACAGCCATCCCAGGGAATGGAGAGAGTCTGAAGCTACAGGCAGGATAATCCCATCCATCTTTTCCATGGGATATAATGCCCCTGTCACGTGGAGGTGGACTGGGCATCATGACCCCAGACTCCTCAGGATTGGGGGAAGAGCTATGGACTAGAGAGAACTTACTGGTATTCTGTTATAGACATATTGTGATTAAAGCAATTGAAGAAATTACAACATTAATGTGGAGCCAGTGGCCACTGGATGTTTTGGGGGCAGGGAGAGGGAAAAATAGTTTTAATACAGGTGTTTTTTCGGGACTTGGGAATTATCCTGAGTGACATTGCAAGGACAGATATAGGCCATTTTATATCACCATATAACATGCAGAACTGTGTGGGAGAGAGTATGATCTACAGCGTGAACTGTGGTCCATGCTTAATGGCAAAGCCTCAGGATGTGTATATCCATTGAAGGTGATGTGCCAAACTAATGTAAGATGTTTTTTTTTGTTTTTTTTTTTTAAAGATTTTATTTATTTATTCATTTATCCCCCCCTTGCTGCTTGTGCTCGCTGGGTCAGCTAACCACACCGTGCGGGCGGGCTTGCCTTCACCAGAAGGCCCCGGGAACCGAACCTGGGGCTTCCCATATGGTAAACGGGAGCCCTACTGATTGAGCCACAGCCGCTTCCCTGTAAGATGTTTTTGTGGGAGGTTGTGGGAGGGGTCGGAGGTGGGGCATATGGGAATCCCTATAATTTTTGTGTAACATTTATGAAATCTATGTACCTTTTTAAAAAAATAAAAAAAGTATATTATTAAAAAAAAAAATGAATGCAAACAATGAGCAAACAGACGAGGGAGCCATATTGGAGTCGGTGGAGGGCATTAAAAAATGCATTAAAAAAAAAGAGAGATGTCCATAAAATGCCCAGGACTGCATCTGACTTTGCCCAACACTGTAGGACTTCATGTGATTTATTAGCCATTCCCTCCACACTGGTCAGCCAAGGGGGCCATGGATGAGTCTTGCACAGGCTGAGTGACATCTGCTTTCACTTCCCTTGAAGTACCTATTTCTCTATCCAGGTAGAATAACCTGGTAGCAAAGGTACCCGAAGTCCCATTGGCCAGAGATGCACTTACATCTCTTAGGCCCCCTGCAACCCCTCCCCCTCCCCGCCCCCCCCCACAGGCCTCAGCTCAGAGCTGGGTGCTGATTAGGTGGCAAGGAGTTAGCTAATGACTTCTGGTACTTGCCCTAGTTTTGCACCTGACTTGCTGTGTGACCTTGGACACATCACTCTACCTTTCTGGGCCTCTATCTCTTCATCTGTACAATGAGGGTGGTGGCCCAGAGGATTGTTGAGGTGCCTTCTAGCTCTGGACCTTTGATTCTCTGACTCAAGGGCAAGAATGCCTGCTGCCTTTCAAGTAAAAATGTTCCTCCCCTGACAACCAGCCTGGGGAGATCAATAATTCTGTCAGAGCATCCTTGCAGTAAAGCTAGAGCTCTGCAGCCTCCCCCAGGGATGGAAACTTTATCTTTATTCATTGTTCATCCCCATCTCCCTCTCTTTGGCCCTCCCTCCAGCCCCCTTTGCCGCCCCACCCCCAATCCAGGGCTGCAACCTGCCATGAATGAAGAGTGGCTGGTCACGCGGCCTGGTCACCATGGCAACGGTTCCCCGCAGACGAGGTAGGCATCAAAGTCACATGAGAACCCCAGAAAACTGGCTGAGATATTTATAGAAGCAAGTGGCTGGTGTCTTTATGGAAATGGGTCTATATTTGTCTCTGGTACTGAACCCTCCATGCTGTCGCTGGGGCAAGGTAGGTTTTGCATCTGATTCTCTCTCCCCATGCCTGCCTGTAGGGGACCAACAGCCCCCTCCCTTTCCTATTGTCTCTTCCTGGCACATGCCTCTCTGTCCCCTTCTAGCCTTGTTTACATTGCAGGATGCTTCCTCCCAGACTGGGAGTTTGGGGTTCCAGGATGCTGGGCACATGGGCAATATGGGGCACCCTCCTTCACTTCCCAGCCCACCATGTGCAAATGTGAGGACGGTCCTTGCTGCTCTCCATAAATATAAGATACTGCTGCTATTCAGTCTTTGTCACTTTTCTTTTCCATAGGACAGTTTTAAGGGGAAGCATTCTACATCTGAGCGCAAGTCTTGGAAGGGTTCAACCACCTGGGCCCTACATGGGTGTTATAGCCATGTTCCAGAAAAGACAGTTAATGCTAACAACAAGCAGCGTTTACTGAGCTCTCACTTTATATCATCTCATTCAATCCCCACCACGCCCTTGAACACAGATACTGCTGCTACCCCCATTTTTTTTTTTTAAGGGGAGGTCCCAGGGATCGAACCCAGGTCCTTCCATATGGGAGACGGATGCCCAACCATTTGAGCCACATGCTACCCCCATTTTACAGACAAGGACCAGGAAGCTTAGAGTCAGGATGATAACCCAGACGTGTCTGATTGCAAAGGCCATGATCCTCCCACTATGCTCTGCTGCAAAGAGCAGAGCGTGTGTCTGAATTGAGGGGACGGCAACAGGAGGCAGGGGTCAAGGAGAGGGTGTCAGAAAGGGGCAGTCAAGAGGAGCAAGGAGAAATGCATTTTATTATTTTAAGGAGTAGGTAATACATGCACATGGACCAAGCAAAATTAAAACAGAACAGGAGTAAGTCCATATGAAACTTCCCTTCCCAGTGTCCTCTAGCTTCTCTCCTGCCACCCTTCCCCCTCTGCAGAGGAAATCGCTGTGGCCAGTTTCAAGTGTAGCTTTTCCAGAGATCTGATATGCATATAGAAGCAGATATGGCTATAGTGAATATACATAGTGCAGACATGTGGTATAAAATTAAAAAGTTATACAAGGAAAAGTAAATAGTTTTCCTATACTCTGCCCCCAGTTACCCAAGCCCTCACCCTGGGAGAGACAAGAACTGTTACTGGTTTCTTATGTGTCATTCCAGAAATATTCTATGCCTCTACAAATATGTGTAGTATGCACAAGTGGTCATATCCTCTACACATTATTCTGTGTCTTTTTAAAATTTATTTCATTTAACAATACATCTTGGAGACCTTTCCAAATCAGAACATATAGAACAGACTTTTTCGTTATGGCTGAAAAGAAATTCAGTGCATGGATGTATCATAAATTATTTAAATGGTCCCCTGTTAAAAGACATTTAAATTGTTTCCATTCTTTTTCTATTGCAAACACTGCTGCGAAGAATATCTTTAAACAAATGTTATTTTGCACATGTGCAAAATGAGTAGGTGTTTTCATAATTTTGATAGATATGGCCTAATTGTCAATGGGTACATGCCTTTGTAATTTTGATAAATATGGCCTAATTATCTTCCACAGAGATTGTGCAATTTAACTCTTCTCCTGTCAGTAGTACGTGTGTTATCAACCTTTTTTATTTTTAATCATTTGCCAACCTAATAGGTAAAAAACGGCATCTCATTTTTTTTTCAATTTGCATTGTTTCCATTATGAATGAAATTGAACATCTTTTCATATGTTAAAAGTCACTCCTTTTCTGTGAACTTCCTATTTATAGCCTTTTCTATCTTTTTCTTACGGATTTTTATGAACTCTTTATATATTAAAGAAATCCTCCCCACTTTTTTTTTTTTTAACAGATATTCAACAAATATTTATAAACACTGACTATGTACCAGGACTGTGCGGGGGATACAGCTTCCATCTAGCTGGGAGAAGAGGACAAACAAACAGTTCAGTGTGTCGAATGCCAGGTGGTGATAAGCAATTTGGAGAACAATAAAGCAGGATGAGGGGAAGGGATGTGCCAGTGGTTGTATCGTACTTAGAAAGGTCTTCTTCACCTAACATTATAACAAATCTTTCCATGTTTCAGTTCAGTACTTCTATAGTTTCATTTAAAAAATTATTAGACTTTTCAAAGGACAAACTTCTGACTTTGGCAATCCTCTCTCTTGTATGTTGGCTTTCCTGTTTCATTAATTTCTACATTGCCTTATTTTCTTCATTTTCTTTGGTTTTATTTTGTAGTTCCCCCCACCCCCCAACTTCTTGAAATGGCTGTTTGGCTCAATGATTTTCAGTGTTTTTTCCTTTTCTAATATATCTATTTAAGGCTATAGATATCGATCTAAGGCAGGGGTTCTTAACAAGGGGTCCGTGAGCTTGAATTGAAATTCAAAAAAACAATATTCTTGTGGGGACGTGTTGGTGCAGGTGTGATATATTTATTAACTAATACGCAGTACAGTGTGGACTTAGTAAGGGGTCTGTGGTTTTCACCTGACTGGCAAAGGGGTCCGTGGAACAAAAAAGGTTAAGAACCCCTGCTCTGCTCTAAGTGCTGCTATGGAGGCATTCCTGTGGCTTAATTGTTTACCTTTATTAATCTCGGCATATCTAAAATTTATATTGGTGTGAGGAATAAGGATTCTAGTTAATTTTTTTTTATATTTTCAATTACTATTTTTAATTTTTTGTTAAATAAGTATATGGTTTACAGAAATTGCAAGCATTAAATATATAAAACACATTTACTATATAGCACCTTACATTAGTGTGGTATATCTGTTATAATTCAAGTAAGTATATTTTTTATAATTGGATTATTATCTATATATTCCATTCTTTACACTGGGGTTCACTATGTTGTACAGACTTATGCTCTAATTAATTTTTTAGATGGCTGACCCAATACCATTATTTAAAATTCCATCTTTCCACTATTCATTTGAAAAAGAATCTTTAGTCTATTCTGAATGACTTGTTGGGTTTAATTCTGGACCAGGCACTCTGCCTCATTTATTTCCCATGACTAGGACCATATTAGTTTAAACTTGTAGCTCTATAATATGCTTTACCTTCTGGTAGGCTAATTCATCACATCACACCTATTTCTCTCCCTTTGCTTCATTTTCCTGGCTATTCTTGTTTGTTTCTTTTTTCATATGAACCTCAGAATCAGCTTGTCTAGTTAAAAAGAAAAAAAAATCATTATTTTTCTTGAGGTCATGTTAAAATGATAGAGTAATTTAGAGACAATGAACATCTTTATTATATTTTGTCTTCCAAACTAAGAATGTCATTTTTTAAATGTTCAAACCTTCCTTGGGGTCTCTCAGTAGCATTTGGAAGCGTCCTTCATGTAGATTTTCCACATATCTTTTTAAGTTTCTTCCTAAGTACTTTTCTTTTTTGTTGCTATTGTAACAAGCATTTCTTATATCTTTTTACTGGTTGTTGTACATCTGAAGGTTTTTTTTTTTTTTTTTTTAATGTTTATTTGCATCTAGCCACATTACTGGATTATCGTATTGTTTGTTAAGTGTTTTAGTTGTAAATTATTTTTAAAGTGAAAATGAAGCTTTCAGTCTTTAGGGAAAGAACACACATTACATTTTAAAAGTCCCAAGGTAGGGGAGCAGATGTGGCTCAAACAGCCGAGTTCCCGCCTCCCACATGGGAGGTCCCGGGTTCAGTTCCTGATGCCTTCTGAAAAAACAAACAGCAAGCAAAACAAACAATAAAACCAACTCAGGGAAGCCGATGTGGCTCAGTGGTTAGGTGTCAGCTTCCCACATAGGAGGTCCTGGGTTCAATCTCCGGCCCCCAGTACCTCAAAGAAAAAAAAAAGTCCCAGGGTAAAATGGCTATTTAATGACTCAGTGAATTAATGTAAGACATTTAGAGGAGTGCTTGGCACATCTCGTTATTTATTGCTAATAGCAACGAATAAATCCTTATGTGTATACAAGGTCTTATCATTTAATCCCTACAATGACCTCAGGAGGTTAGAGAACAGATTATTATTTCCATTTTCCAAAGAATTTGAAGTCCAGGGATATTAACTGATTTGCCAAAGGTCACCCAGCAAGGAGTCAGAACACAAGTTTATCTGATTATGTATATCAAACAGTCTTAGAAAAAGAGAGGTGAAAACATTTGTAAAGTAAAGGGTTTCTTAGACTCACTCATTCCGAAGGTCTGCTTTGGTTTTTATCCTGGATATTCATAGCCAGGTGTGTCTAGCTTGGAGCAACCATGTGCTGTCAGATTGTCCAGTGACAACACTGACGCCATTGAATTCCAAGAAGTGAAAGATCGGGGCTGCCTCTGTAATTTGGGCGATGGGGTCTGACCTACCTTTGCATGGTACTTCTTTTTTTTTTTTAAGATTTATTTATTTATTTTACTTTCATCCATTTTAACTGCCCCCTTCCCTCCCCATTTTTGCTGTTTTGTGTCCATTCGCTAGGCAATTCTCTGTGTCTGTTTCCTGCCCTCTCTTCTCATCCTTCTCCTCCTGTCTTCACCAGGATTCAATCCTGGGAACCTCCGATGTGGGAAAGAGGCGTCCTGCCACCCGCGCCATCTTAGTTCCTGGTTTTTCGGCATGTCTCGTCTTGGCTCCCCCTTGTGTCACTCTCCTGTTTCATTATCATCTTGCTGCATGGCTCGGCAGGGCCTAGCGGCTCACCCGTACACAGGGCCTGGGAGCTCGCCCACTCGCGGGGCCTGACAGCACGCCTTCTGTATTTTTCTTTTATGTTACTGAGAGGTCCCAGGGATCGAACCCAGATCTCTCCATATGGGAGACAGACGCCCAACCATTTGAGCCACATCCACCCCCCTGTGTGATACTTCTTGCTTCTGTGAAGAGCTGTCCATTCAGCTCCTCCCTCGTCACACAGGACGACCTTGCGTTGCCTGGAGAGATGAGGAACAAAGCAGTTCAGTGGCTCTCCTGAGTCATGGCGGAAGGAGAGGTGGCGAGCACAGCCCTTTTACACTCTTGTCTCCCAGGCCCTCTGCCCCTTCACTGCCTCTCCTTCCCTCTTTCTCCACATTCCTTCTCACTGCTCCCCTACCTTCCTCAACGCTGCTCTCCCCTGGGGTGCAGGAGTCCCTCACAGGCCTTGAAGTGAAGCTTCTATTTTACAGAAAGGGGCAGGTGTCAAGGGTCAGAAATAAAGACTCATTTGACGCTGCTGTGCTGGGGTTTTGGGAACAGAAATCAGGGTCCCCTCTCAGGGAGTAGGGACGCTGGGTGCTTCTGAAAGACTCTGAGGTTGCTACCTCCTGCTTAAGCTTACACAGGAAGTCATTCCCATAATATCATTATCATGCTCTAAAACTTTCAATGGCTCCCTATTATCTCCCAATTTAAGTAGAAGCGTTCCGGGCCTCCACATTAGAAAATCAAACTAGCTTTCTGGTTTTATCTCCCACTTGTCTTCTCAGCCCACAGTTTCTAGATAGCCCATCAGGATCAAGACCTCAGTCTATGAGGCCTGGGGTATGGTGAATTCCTTCACACGCTTGTTCCTGCTGACTCTTTCTTTCTTTACAGTGATCCTCTTGCTCCCAACAGGAATCTAGACAATCTTGTTACATCCATCCTTCATCTGAAAACTGTAATTTTAGCAATGTGGCTCAAAATGAACTGTTTTAGCAGCCCTTTTACATTGTTGCCTCATGTTTTAATTTGAAATAAACTAAAAATCCAGATATTTTTCATGTAAACTTATGAAATGTCCATTTCCCCCCATCCTGAACTTATCCAATAGATTTTTTTTAGTCTAATGTTGGCCTTTACTGGTATATTTTGTTTTTGGCATTCGCATTAGTTACCTTGCCCAGCTTTTAAACTCTGCATTTTGATAAGCTTACTTTTATGATTTCAAGCAGGTGATAAAAATACGGACCAGGTGAGCCCAAAGAGAGCCCTTTAGTAAGTGTGTGAGCCCTCCTGGGAGATTGGGATCCACCTATTAAAAGCAATTATGTGCAGGTTAGGTGCTAGGCAAGGATGAACATGCTTCTACTCCTTTCTCTGTGAGCTCACAACCTGGGAGAGAGACTGCCAATTAATCACACAGTGACAGTTGTAATGCCGTCATGTGTTGTGGCAGCCCAGAGAGGGGTGGGCTGCCATGGTAAAGGGCCTGGGGAGTCAGGGAAGGCTGCCTGAGGAGGAATGAGGTGAGCCTAGACTGAAAGAAGAGGCCTCTTCACTAGCCAATGGGGGCTGCAAGTGCAAAGCTGCAGGAGCTTGAACGAGCTGGGCCTGCTTGGGGGAATTCTGCTGGCAGCGTGGTCAGGGCACCATCATGGTGGGGGGCCGGGGACAAGGTGGGAGAGGTGGGCAAGGTAGGGGCTCTCCACCAAGGATATCGTGAGGGTGGGGAGGGGGCAAAGAAGGGTTTTAAGTTGCGAGTGACATGGCTAGATCTTGATGGAAATGTGAATGATGGATTTGAAGAAATCCAAAGCTGAAATGTAAAAGGTAATGAACTCACGTGTGCTCTTTCTTCGATGATTCTTACTTGACCAAAAGAAAAAACAAATTGTGTGTAGAACCCTATTTCCTTCTCCTAAGCAACATAATACTCAGCAAGAATTCAACTGAGCTAACAAAGTCCTTTTTCTTCACTGCTTTAGGAACCATTTGCTCTCTCTTATCCCTGGATGAAGGTCCTTGTCTTCTTACCTCTGGGGCTGCTTTGGGGCTTTAATGAGGCCCGGATCTTCTAGGGTCCACCAGGCTCCAAAATGCTATCCAGAGGAAAGCAACACCTTCCAAGATGCCCGTGGCCAAGTACCCTGAATTTTGCTGTAAGCTGAGACTAGCACAGCATCTGGCCCGGGAGCTTGGCAGGGGGTGATTCAGGCCTGTTATCGGCTGAACTGTGTCCCCCAAGAAAATATATTGAGGTACTAATCCCTAGTACCTCAGTATATGAGCTTATTTGGAAATAGGGTCATTACAGATGGAATTAGGCAAGTTCAAATGAGGTCGTAATGGATTTGGGTGGACCCTTAATGCAATATGACCGCTGTCCTTATAGGAAGGAGCAAGGGGATGCAGACACATGCAGGAAAGCAGGCCATGTGAAGACGGAGGCCGAGAGTGTAGCCCGAGCACTGCTGGTAAACCATCAGAAGCCAGGACGAGGCAAGGAAATCTTCTCCCCTACAGATTTTGGACTTCTAGCCTCCAGAACAGATTCAATACATTTCTGTTGTCTTAAGGTATCCAGTTTGTGGTACTTTGTGATGACAGTCCTGGGAATCTAAAACAAGGCCCAGAGCTCTTTGACCTGGGGTCCTGTGTAGGTAGAACAGAACTTTGAGCCCCGGGCCTTCAAACCAGGCTGTCCACGTGGCCACCCTTCCCAGCTTGAGCCATGTGTTAAAGGGGGAGCAGTGAGAACCTGAAAGAAGAAGAGGTCTTGCCTGGGCAGAGTTGGGACAAAGAGGACAGCTGCCCCACTCCCCTGGCTCTTCTAGTGACAACCCTGGGGATGGCAACCCTTCCTGCACAGCTCTGAGCCCGCATGCCCACCATGCAAAGGCCTGGTTTTCTAATCCAATTAACCGATATTCGGGGAAACCTGCTCTATGTCAGGCTACAACAAGCCTCACATTTATTCTAGAGATGCACTTATCGAGTAAGAATGGTGGTTGGGACCTTTCTTACTAGCTGGGTATTAATTTGAGCACAAGTGGTGGGCTTTGCTCATCCTCTTTCCCAATTTAACATCATAAATCTGGGAGGCTGAGTTCCTCTGATGGCAATGGGAAGAGGTTCCATTTACTGGAGGTGAGGGGATTCTCAAAGGTGTGAGAGTAGCAGGTGGAGGATGAGTGGTCACTGACTCTTTTTGTTGCTTCTGGACTTCAGAAATGACACTGGCTGGTCTGGTTATTCCTTGCAGCATAACAAATAACTCCTAAACTTAGTGGCTTAAAACAACAACAATTAGTTTTTCTCCCTCTCTCACAGCTTCTGGGGGTCAGGTATTCAGGAAGGGCTCAGCTGGGCAGTTTGTCTCTGCTTCACACAATGTCAGCTGGGTGGCCTCAAAGGGACTCTGGAGTCCAGAGAATCTGCTTCCAAGATGACTCACTTGTGTAGCTGGCAGTCGACGCTGGCTGTCACAGTCAGGAGCACAGCCAGGCCTGTGGACTGGGGGCCTTGGTTCCTCTCCATGTAGGCCCTTCCATGGGCTGCTTGAGCTTCCTCACAGAATGAGGGAAGCTGCCATTTTCTTATGGCCTTGGTCTAGAGCCAGGCATGCCATTACTTCTCTTGTTCAAGCAGGCACAGAGACCAAATTCAAGGGGAGGGAGTACAGGCCTCAACTCTTGAAGGGCACATTGTCAAAGAATTTGGGGATCATGTTTTAAAACATCCACACTGAGGAAACCCTAATAATTGTGCCATTCAGAGCAAAGGGATGGTCATATCTTCATTTCTGTATATTTAAGATACTCAGAAACACAAACAAAACTTAGGTGAATTGCAATTCAGGTTGTGTGCATGTGTCCTGACAACACTTTCGCCTACATCTTACTTTTCAACACATCTGGGAGTGGCATACCTTAGGTTCATGTGGAGAGAGAGAAAAAATAAAATTAGGAGCATTGTCCAGTGTCTTTCTTTTCAGGAAGGCAGGCTTGGGCGAAAGGGCAAGCTACATAGGAGAGGATGCCAGTAAACATGCCTCCTCTTTCGAACAGGAACAGAATGGAGAAGAATGGATTAGGTCTTTGGGTTGGACCTCAGCTCTGGCTGGGCACCTACTGTGTGTCAGTCAGTCCCTGTGCTAGGGATGTGAGGCAGACAAATAGGAAAAGGTCCCTGCCCTGCCAGCAGTCATGTTCTGATTTGGGAGGCATGACACAACATATGAAGAAGGACCTGTTATAAGACCCTAAGTGGCAAGACTGAGAGCAAGGACTTGTAACCTACTATATGACCTCCATGCTCAGTCCCAATAGTAATATAGGGATGCCATAAAAGAGGACTGGTGCTCAAGAGGCTCAGAAGAGGGACAGTATTGAGCACTTCCTTTTCAGGAAGACTTCACGGCAGGTGCCTTCCTTCCCATCTCCAATACACTTTCAATATGGCTTCATGC
The DNA here is from genome assembly GCA_026826555.1 of Tolypeutes matacus. Classification (NCBI taxonomy): domain Eukaryota; kingdom Metazoa; phylum Chordata; class Mammalia; order Cingulata; family Chlamyphoridae; genus Tolypeutes; species Tolypeutes matacus. The sequence goes on along the minus strand of JAKSZT010053947.1, from coordinate 5,725,593 downwards.
CCACCACCCCATGAATGTTACCACCAAGGACCCCTCCCAGGCTTCATTTTCTTTAACTTTGAAGCAGATTTCGACATTGTAGACTGCCTCCTCCTTGAAATTCTCTTCTGTGATACTCATCGTCCTCTCACCTCCTGACTGTTCCTCTCTGTCTCCTTTCCTGACTCTTTGTGCTCCTCCTGCCCCTTAGACGCAATCACTTCTCACCAAGTTCCTATCCTCTTGATCGTCTTCTACACACTTCCTCTGGAAGGTCTCACCTTTTCCCACTGCTTCAACTACCTCCTTCATATCAATGGCTTCCAAGCCTGTGTCTCCAGTCCTCTTACTTGAGCTCTATACCTATATTTCTTTTTTTTTTTAATATTTATTTCATTATTATGATTATTTTTTACCCCCCCCCCCCGCTGCCTGTGCTTGCTGTGTCCATTTGCTGTGCTTTTTTTTTTTCTGTGTCTGCTTGTCTCCCTTCGTTGCATCATCTTGCTGAGCCAGCTCACCGTGCCGCACAAGCCAGGGCTGGCTTGTCTTCACCAGAAGGCCCCAGGAATTGAACCCGGGGCCTCCCATATTATACCTATATTTCTAACCACCTTTAATATATTCATTCAACAAATATTCATGGAGAGCCTCCTATGTGCTGATGACAGGGAAAGTCTCTGTCCTTGTGGGGCTTCCACATCGGCCAGGGAGACCGCCACGAAGCATGAAGGATTTAGCTGCAATTGTGACAATGGCTACAAAGGAGAGGTGTTCACTTGTGAGGTTGACCTAATTCTTCTCCAAGGTCAGGAGGGGCATCTTTGAAGAATCTGGGGCTCAGCTGAGCTCTGTTGGGTGAGTGGGCAGGGAGAGAGGGAAGAGGAGGGGACTTGAAGGACTCCAGCATATGGGCTGGAGGCCTGAATCATGAAGGAGTGGGCGAGTTGGAAATGCTGAGGAAAGGTCAGTGTAGCTAGTGGGCTCCAGGGGGCCCCACGGGGAGAGTGGTGTGAAATGAGGCTAGAGATGAGGAAGAGCCTCATAGGACATGACAGAGATGCGGGTAAACCCACCCTCAGGAGGCCATTGCAACTCTGCACACTTGAAAAGGGTGTGACCATATTTGTACTGTGAAAGGATTACTCTGGCTGCTGTGTGGAGGAAAGGGGGTGAGCTTGGAGTTGGTGTTAGGTGGCTGTCGTAGGAGTTATTTTACAAGGGAACAACTGTTATAGTTTGGACCAGGGTGGAGGGCAGCAGAACTAAAGAGAAGAGCTAGATTTTAGAGGTCTTTAGGAGATAAAATTTCAGGATTTAGTGATAGACTGCATGAAGACTGAGGAAGCAGGAGAGTGGATGTGGGTCAAGCAGTTGGGCGCACGCCTCCCATATGGGAGGTCCTGGCTTCTGTTCCTGGTGCTTCCTAAAGAAGACGAGCAGGACACAGAGAGCACACAATGAACAGACACAGAGGGTAGACAGCGAGTGCAAACAACGAGGGGGGAGGGAATAAATAAATCTTTAAAAAATAAAAAAAATAAAAAAATAAAAGAGTGAGGAAGCAGGAAGTCTCAAGGACGATTACTGGGTTTCTGGCTGGCTCTGTTTTCATGGAGCTGGAGGGCACCTGAGGAGGGGCAAGTCTGAGGCAGAAGATAATGAGTTCATTTCTTGCATATATTTGTTGAAGGTGGTCCTGGGGCAGGTTAACTTGTTAGCTTGCAAGGGTAAGATCTCAGACCCTTTGGAGTTCTTGCCATTGGCCTGCATCACTCCCACTAGGACAACTGAGATAGCCTCCACTTGTCACCCCTCTCAACCACCTGCCTCTGATGCCAAAGATGCCCTCAGTGTCCCCTAGAGCAGAGATAATTCATTCTAGACTCTCAAATAGCCCTCCAAGGCCCTGGCAGGACAGCTCCTGCCTCCCTAACATCACCTCCCATCACCTGCACCCCTGCTACAGCTCAACCATCCTCCCTGCACACCCTCTCTGGTCTCTGGCATCTGTGCCCTTGTCATGCTGTTTCCTCAACTGGGGCTGACCTTTCCACCTTCTCTCTGTGAAAGTACTGTCTCGCCTTATCCAGGAGGCTTGCCCAGAGTCCAGTCAGAACTTCGCTCTCCCTTCACAGTCTTCCACTTGGCTCATCTTGTAGATTCCTCAAATCTTTCTGCTTTGTATATGGATACCTGGATAAACCCAATCTGCTTCTTCCAGAGGTTCTGTGCCTCATCTCTGATCTCGGTTCATCTAGCCCCTGCGATACAGTAGGAGCTCACTAGATGAATGACGTACTGAAGAGCTCAACTGCACAGAGAATGAACGGTCTTGCAGAATGGTAGGATAGAGTGGTAAGATGGATAGGTGGGGCAGAAAAGGCGTTCCAAGTGAGGGGGACAGACTGAACAAAGGCATGATGGTGGAAAGGCGAAGGCAGGGGGAATCACCATTTTGGGTGGGGCTGAGTTCATGAAGCCGGGCTGAAAGAGGCGGGTCTGAAAAGGTGAAGAAAGTGAGGTACAGGGCGCCCAGAAGGGTTTTGGCCTCTGCCCTAGGAGGGCTCCAAGGTCTAAGTTACCTGCCCAGGGTCCTCAAGAGGCTGTTCCGGGGACACTCCTGTCTCTTGCTCCCTGCCCACCCGCTCCGCCTGCGTCGGCCATCAGAGCCTCGTTCGCGGCCCCAGAGTCTCGCATTGACGCGGGCCCGAGTGTGAGTCAAGCCTGCGTCACGGCGCCCCGGCGCCAGGGTGGCCTCACCGAAAACGAGGGAACAGTGCGCGCCGCGCTCCGCCCAGCTCCGTTCCGCTCCGCAGAGCCGGTGTGGCCAGGGCGCGGGGAGGGCGGCACTCGGCCCCGGCGACTGCAGCCCAACGAGCTCGCTCCGCGGCGGGACCTGGGCCCCCGGACCGCTCCCCCGAGGCCTGAGAGCGCGGCGGGCGGGAGCCGGGCCAGGGCCAGAGGCGCGGGAACGAGCAAGGAGCCAGCGGAGTCGCGGGCGCCGGCGCGCACCTCGCGCGCCCCCACCCCCCAGTCCCGGTCCCAACCGGTCAACGTCGGACTCGGGCTGCCAGAAGAGGGGCTGTGTGCCCGCGACCCGTCGGGGACGGCAGCTGCTCGGCCGGAGTGCAGGGGCCGAATCCGTTGCGACGGTCCACGCGGGACAGGTGAGTCGCGGGCCGAACCCCGCCCGGCTCTACCCGGCAAGCCATCGCAACTTTGCCTGGTCCGGCTCCGCCCCAGCCAAGGAGGCCTAGGAGCCGAGGTGCGAGGCGGTGCTGCCCGCTCATCCGCCTGGCCCTGTGCCGCCCCGGGGTTCCTCTAGCCGCTCCAGCCGCGGTTGCCTGGCGACAGGGCTCGGCAGCCCGCGCTCCTCTGGCGCAGCGGTGGTACCCAGCGCAGCGCGCATCGATGGGGTTCTGCGTTCCGGAGCTCAGGAGGGCCTGAGAACTCCGGAGATAGTCGGGCTGGGCTGCAGAGGTGAGCGCCTGTGGAGGACTGGGGAGGAGGCCCACCTCCTGGAGCTGCTCTCCTAGGGCACAGTTCTCCCGCGAGGCTCCGGAGCGGCGGGAGACCCCAACCCCAGTCTTTCGGCCTCAGGCCCATGACCTTGACAGTAACATTGGCAGGAGAAGCAGAGCGCTCACGCCCCAGAGGAGGGTTTAAGTCCCAGTCCGGGAGCTAGTGCTAGCTGAATTCTGAGCAAGCGGGCTACCTTCCTCCCTGGAGGGGAAGTGCACCTGGGAACAGAATAGCCGAGTGGGGGGAAGTGCGCGGGATGCCGGCCTGGAGAGGGTGCAGTCGGGAGCAGAGGCCTCTGCCACATTCGTACCTGTGCGCGCCGAGCTCGGAGGCGAGGCTAGCAGTACTCTAGCTAGGGCCGTTTCCCTACGGGCGCGGTCGCCTTGGAAGGAAGCCTGTTTCTTTATAAGGCCCAAACAGCCTTGTCTAGGCTCCGAGTGCTTTCCGATCCCGAGGCCACTCACCTTACAGGACCCGGTTGCTCTCGGTGGAGTTCTGTTGTTTTTATTTTTAAATTTCGTTTCTCTTTCCTTCTTGAGAAATATTTTAATGGGCCCTTTGGATTATGAAATTTCTAACTAGAGCTACCTTTGGGGCAATTCAGCTGTGAACACGAAGCTTGTGGGGTTGGTTGGGGAGATGAAGGAGTGGTGGAGAGAAGTGTCAATTCTTTTGAGGATGCTGCTTTTGCTAGCATCCTCTTCTAGGAAGGAAGAAAATTCTGCAATGGCTCAAAAACATTTTTTTTTTCAACCAAAACTTTAGATAGGGACTGTTTGGCTGTGCGGTACATGCTGACTGTTCTCTGGAGAACAAGGTCAAAGTGTGTTCAGATTAACACAGATTGTGTCTCAACGCTGTGCTTACATTATCTCACGGCCCTATGAGGTGGACCCATCCCCTGGGCAGAAAGGGCTTTGCGGTTATACCAGGTTGTCCTTGGCCAGGGCCCATCCAGGGGGTCAGTCAGAGGCTCCTGTTCCTCCGCTGGCTTTTTTTCTAATGGAGCAGCTGTGGCTAAGTGAATCCCTGCAGCTCAGCCTGGAGGGTGACTCAGTGCCGGAGGCAAATCGTGCCCACCAGCTCTGATTGGAGTGAGTTTGTTCAGCTTGAGTCACTCGCAGTCGTGTGCCAGCTGTTTGTGAATTGAACAGAGCTCTTTAGCACGACTTGTGAGTAGCGGTGGTTCAAGTCCCAAATGTTTCGGGGCCACTGACCAGGGGCGGACAGATCCTCAGAGCAAGCTAAGCAGTGCATGGGCAGCTTGGCTGTTGTGCAAGGTTCCTGGAGCTTTGACCCCACAGGAAAGTCAGCAGGGCCAGCTTGAGGGAACCTTGGAGGGGAGGCTGAGGGGGGTGAGGGGTGATGGACTGTGACTGCAGCCTGAACTGGGCCCAGTGCTCTGCCAGGTGCCAGCGGGGTGACGGGCAAGTCCCTTCACCTCCTGCGCCTCAGTTTCTTCATTTGTAAAACAGGATCCCTACAGTACCTTCTCCACAGGCTCATTTTCAGCCCAGTGCTGGACACATAGCAGTTACTCACTAAATGTTAGTTCCCTCCCCCTTTCCTTATGGGCCTTAACCAGAAGAGATTCTTTCTCTCCCCACCCCTGGTCCTGAGTGTGAGAGGGTGTGTGGAGACAAATGAACATGGCAGGGCTTCCCATGTGATTAAGAAGGATGAGTTACTCTGCTTCAAACTGACCTATTTCCAACCCTCAAGTCTCTCCTGGGAGACCCTGAATAGGGAAGCCTGAGTAAGTGCAGGACCAGTGGGGGTGGGGGTGGAGGTGGGGGGCAGGGCCCACAGCTGCCTGCAAAGGCTCCAGCAGGAGGCTCCAGGACAAACCTTGACAGCTTGGGATTGTTCATGACCATGGCCTGGTCCCTAGCAGTGTAGCCCCTACTGGGTGGCTTTCAGGGTCCCTGCCCTTTAATTGGGTCCATCTCCCTTTCCATGGATGGAGTTGGAAGCTGCAAGAGAACCACCCAGGAGTGGCAAAGCTGGAGAAGAAAGTGAGTCATGTGTCTCCTGCCTTTCCTGAAGGATCCTGGGTCCCTTGCTCCCTTAAGATGTGTGCACCTCAAGAATGAAGGAAATAAGGGGATCCCCAGGATAGCAAGAAAAAAGCCATGCTGACCCAGGGGACTCCAGTCTGCTATTAGAAGTGTATGTGTGTGTAAGGTGGGCATTCGCCCTGGAATTATTGTTCTGTCCATTGGATCTGGGAGAAAATTCCAAGGATGATGGAGACAGAACAAGGAGTATTCCTGAGAAGCTGATTCCTTCTGCCTGTGCACCCTCTCTTCCCTCGTGTTTCCGTCCAGGTTTGCCACAGCAGGACAATTCATCATTAATCCCTTCAAAGCTGCGAAGATAAGCAGCAGACTAGTTTAAGGGGAAGATGAATTTGGGCTTCTTTCCAGAATTAGGTTTGAGTTATCACCCGCTCCCAGGCTAAGCTACAAGAAGTCTTCACAACCAAACATCTGGAGGATCAGGATGGGGGGAGGGGAGTCCTTTTATGTCAGCCTCCACCAACTGGCGTCCCAGGCTGTCAGAGGTCAGAAGCACAATTCATGGGCAGATATGATTGCTATGCACTATCCTGAACTCAGAAGGGACAGTAATTTGTGGGGAAGTGCCTCCTTTGGTGCTTTTAGGAGGGGCAGGTGCAGCTCTGGATTCCAGCAGCTCACACAGTGCTTGGCACACAGTAATAATATCCACTTTTTTTTTTTTTTTTTTTTTTTTTTTTTTTTTTGAGGCTTCTGAGCTGTGCTAAGTGCTTTATTTACACACCATCTCGTTTACACTTCACTATAATCCCAGGAGACCAATATTGCTATCTGCAGTTTATAGATGCAGAATTTGAGGTTCAGAGAGGCTAAACAGTTTGCTCAAGGTCACACAGCTAGTGGTGGCAACCTGAGAATTTGAACTTGGGTTTGTTAGATTCCAAAATCCATGCTGTTAACCACTGTGTGATATGTCTCCATAATAAGTTCTTAATAAATGTTTGCTGACAATCCAGGCAGTTATGTGAATGAGGTTGTCTAAACCCTTAAATCCATTTCTTTAAGGAGTGCCCCGAGAAAGGGAGAAATGAACCTCCACCAGTGGGAAATTGGTAGAGAACATACCCAAACCTCCAGAGTTTTGGGAATATGGTATGTCGTTCCAGGTGGGTAGAAATCCAGAATAAGATCCCAGGCTACATCTTGGTGCTTTATTGTCCTGTTACTGTCTTTTCTCTTTGTTACCTCTACCACCCCTGACTTCATTCCTTTAAAGTTTTGTCTAAAGCAGTGGCTTGGTGCTTGGAGCAGTGAGGAAAGAGCCAGAGGCAGGCTGGATGTTGCTCTGAGAATTTCTGTATCTGCAGAACCAAGGACAGCACGTCACTGATGGGAGCCCTGGTGTGTCAGGTTTCTCTACTGGAGTATGTGTGCCAGGGATTTGCAGCAGTTTCTGATAGGCCCCAGGCCCCAGCACAAAACTGCGCAAGGTTATTTACAGCAGCTGCTGGCATGGGCTGCTCAGAGGGATGCTGCTTGCTTCCTGGTCTTGTGCCGTGGAGAGCCCCCTCTCCTCACCCCTGGGCCTCTGCCACTTGCATCCTTGGCTGTTCTGGGAAACCTGGCATCTGATGCCTTCTGCTTCTCCGTTTCTTCTGTCTCTGAGAAATTGCCATCCCAGGAGGAATTGGCCCATGCCGTCCAAGCCTGCCTGCCATCTCTAAACCACCTGAATTCTCAGTGGGGACATCCTGTAAATGAGGCTGGATACCTGGAATGTAGGTGATAATGCTCTCCCCCCCACCCCCTCCGGCCGGACAAAGAAGATTTCCCAGAAACCCTTGCTCCATAGGCAGCCATTTTATGGAGATACAGTCATTTGATAATTTTCTCTTTTTCCTTCCCCGCTCCTCTCATGAGTAATTTTAAAAAATTAAAATATTGTTTGTCAATGTGTAAACTCAGTTATTGAAAAGAATATAGATATTCACTGTGTGCAGAAAAAGAATCAGGGAAGTGGATGTGGCTCAGGCGACCGGGCTCCCGCCTAGCACATGGGAGGTCCTGGGTTCAGATCCCGATGCCTCCTAAAGAAGACAGCGAGCTGATGCAATGGGCAGGCATGACGAGCTGACGCAACAAGACAACACAACAAGAGACGCAGGGAGGAAAAACATAATGAGAGACACAACAAAGCAGGGAGTGGAGGTGGCTCAAGCGATTAGGCACCTCCCTCCCACATCAGAGTTCCTGGGTTTAGCTCCCGGTGCCTCCTAAAGAAACAAAGAAGATGAACAGACTCAGCAAGTGCAAACAACAAGAGAGTGGGGAGAAATAAATAAAATAAATCTTTTTTTAAAAAAAAGGAATCACAGGTGAGAACATAAATGCAGATGCAAAATTAATTACTGCACTAAATCATTCTCATGTTTCGAAGAAGAAAAGATAAAATGTGTGGAACCAGGTATGTTTTGTTAGAGAATAATCCTGGGCCAGCTAAGTCTTAGGCAGCCTGTACCCCCTATTTGGGGGCTGAGGCCAAAAGCCCTTTTCGGTCTGTGGTGCCTTGTGGAGTGGGGATGAGGTGGAGGAACGAATACTGCAGTTCCAAGGCCCTGGGGTCATCTCACTGGCTGCAGCTGTCATACTGAGCTGCCACTCCGCCTTCCAGAGCTTATCCAGGAGTTCATCTGAAGATAAGTTGCCTCTCACCCTACTCCATCATTTCTAATTACTGGTTTAATTAGAATTGCTGCTGGATTCTATGCATCACTAATTTCCCACCTATCCTTTCACTTGCAGATAGAATTCATTGGTCTACACCCAAAAATCCTGCTGGTTGCATTTTCTCTTTAATTATAAGACTCCTGGGCTCCTCGGTTTAAAATCCCATGCCAGCTGTACAGAGGAGGAGTGCTGTTTGGTAAAGCTACCTAGCATGAGATGTGAGCAGTCACCTGGTATGGCAGTGCTACCAGATGCCCCTCAGGTGACAGTATTCATTAAGAGTGTGGACCTTCTCTTCCCAGGCTCTCAAGGAAGAGGACATGTGCTCCTGTGCTCACTGGCAACCTTGCACTGGTGCCCTCCAAGGGTCTGATGGGCTCTGTCCACGGTCCTGGCACGCTGCTGGGGCTCTGCCTGCTGGCAATTTGGGGACTCCTGTAGAACAGCTGGAAGCAATCTCCTTGACCAGTCCTCAAAACTACATAATGCCATTAGCTGTGGGAAAGGACCTGACCAAGTGGGGAGGCTCCTGACCTTAGGGAGAAATGATGGTAGATGGATTTGTTCCTCTGTTGACTTCTGGCGTAGGTTTTGGAGAAATCATTTGGAAAGGCAGTAGGTACATTGCAGAATCTCCTAACCAGTGCCACAATGGGGGGCATGTGGCCCAGAAATAATGATGCCCTTGTCCCTTGGAGTATACTGGAGGAGCCAAGGGTGGGAGAACCTTCTCCATTTATCCCCATGTACCATACCAATGTTATTTCTGTGGTTGTGATGACATGAAAAAGATTGGAAAGCACCAGAACATTGGAAAAAATATGGGCTATGGAGGTTGGTAAATGACAATTTGGATCTTCACTTTTCTACTTCATGGTTGGTTAATCTTGTACCATGGTTAATCTTGGTTATCTTCCCTTAGCCTAGTTTTCTTGCCTGCAAATGAGAATTACACTTTGTTCCAAGTTGTTGGGAGGATCAAGAACATATATAAGTGCCCATCACATAGTAGGTCCTCAAAAATGTTTGCTCCCTTCCTTTTGATCTTCGTTGACCTGCATCTTATCTCTGAGAGGAGGGCTCTGCTGCCCACCCTCTCCCCGCACCCAAAGCTGCACTGAAGGCTGCTGAGGAAAGAAAAGAGACACAAATCTTTTTGTTCTCAGGAAATAGACATCATGTCGGGACTGTAATTAAAGGTTTCTGATCACTATTCCTTCAAGTGCTTTTCAACAACTCAGGTAATTGGACACCCTTGGTTCCTTCTGCCTCTCTCCAACACAAGAGGAAAATAATTGCTTTAAGGACATCCAGGACAGAGGGTTTGGACAGATGCCATGAGGACCCGTCTCTTACCACTGTGGGCCCCCCATGAATAAGGAAAGAAGGGGGTGAGGCCTTTGCTCATCACACCTGGGCTTTTTATTTTCACGTAGGAATTTTTTTTCCCCAACTTGGGACAGTCACATTGATCCCTTCTCTGTCTGGGAACTGGTGTGCCCATCAGCACCCTGGGGCCCTCTAATTCTCTCTCCCTTCAAAACCTATACTTGGCCCAACAGCCAGGACCAGGTCACGATCATCTCTTACCTGCTCTCCCTGCTTTCTCACTCCTTGCTCTACCAGCAGCTAGTGTTCCCTTTTAAAACAATGGGGTCACATCACTCCCCTGCTCCAAAACCTCCAACAGTTTCCAACTGGCCTTGAAATAAAACCCTTTTCCCTGCTCCTGCCCCAGGGCCATTGCACGTTCTTTTCCCTCTGCCCTGATTGCTTTCCCAGGGTATCTGCATGGCAGCTGGCACTGGCTTATGGAGTGCCCGCTGTGGGCCTGGGTTGAGCACAGCACCTTGATATCTCAGGCAATCCACATGAAAGCCCCAGGAGATAGGAGCCTCCATCCCCATGCTCTCAGGTCTAGAAACTGTGTACTTTTCCCAAAGTCCCACAGTAAGGGGCAGAGTGGGACTGAAATTCAGGTTTTTCTGGCTCCAAAACCCATGATCTTTCTACAATGGTATTGTGTTTACAAGGCTGGGTTCCAGAGTTACTCTGTGTTGGTGCAGATCCGGTTGCCTCCACTTTTCGACTGTGTGACCATGAACAGATTACCTTACTTTATTGATTCCAAGGTGCATAATTTGTACATCGTAACATCTTAAAATCAGGACATGATGTGCAGTCAGTGGTGTCTCACAATAGCTGCTGGTCAGGGGGCGGTGGTGGTCTAGTTGCACGAAGACCTACCAACGACACTTTTCTGTAAGTTCCAGAAAGTACAGCATCAAAGTGTCTTAAATTCAATGAAATATAGAAAGTTAGTCCCTCGGCCTCTATTTCTTCATGTGTCAAATGGGAATAATAGTGGTACCTACTGTGTAATTATTGGTGTGGCGGTGAAGGAATTAATGGATGTAAGGCCCTCAGTGGCTGCACAGAGTAGGTCTGCAAGCAGTATTGTCTGTATGCTGCTGTTCTTATGACGGTGCCCCACACTGCCTTTAGAAGTTCGCCCAGTGGATCCCTCAGCACCTCAATTCTAGTGGGAGAATGCGCCTTTGGCGGGGGGGGGGGCGGTGGGATGCTGCTGCCGCTCACTCACCCACTGAGCCTACATCTCCCCCTCACCAGAAATGGTAAAAGCGAACCAAACAATTCTGTTTACACTGGCCCCACCCACATTTTCCACTGCCAGTTCCTCCCCTTCTGGACCATCTGCCCCCTTTCCTGATTCTGCTCCCTCTTGACTAAGAAAACAAAATATCGGCTGCAGAGAACACGCTCAGCAAATGCAATAGGAAGGCGAGACAGGGGCTGCAGAAGATCCCACTGCCTCCCTTGCCTGGCCTGTGGTTTGGAATGGTCCTGGCAGGCCCATGGAATGCTCTGGCCAGGACCGTGCCCTGGCCAAAGTTCATTTCTCTGGGGTGAGGTGGATCCTATCTACAAAGTGGGGAAAGTGAGGCACAAATACTAGCTCCTTTATAAGAGGCATAAAGTTAGCTTAGCTTTCAAAAGATCACTCAGGGTATCCTTGGAACATGAAATGTCCTTGGATCAGAATCTGACTGTGTCAGAAAATGGGGACATTTTGAAGCTGGGAAAATACATTAGTGGGGGCATGTTTCAAAATATACCAATTTCTTTCATTCGCACATGCATCCGTTCATTTCATTCCTATTGTATTTACTGAGTACATATAATGGTAAGACACCAGAATGTGGCCTTGCAGAAGCAAAGATACGGACAGGAGACCAAAACACAAGCCCAGTGACCCTGTGAAATGGAGTCAGAAAATTACCGGTCTGTTTATGTAACATCTAAGTATGCTTTCCTTTCTCTTTCTCCTTTGATCCATGTGGTAACCAGATGCAGTTGGTAGGTAAGCCCTGCTCCCTGTTTGACAGATGAGTAAGGGACAGAAAGCTGGCTTCCCAGGGCTGGGGTCCTCCCCCATGTGCTGCAGGCTGCTCTGCATTGGGGCACGCAGACTTCAAATGTGCTTAAGGGCCTCTCCAGTCAGATCTGTTAGCCCCCCCGATCCTCCCTCTTTGTTTCAAAGAAGAGGCAGCGGTTAGTATTTCTACATAGGAAACGGATTGTTCTCATTGGCAGGAAGGGAGGGACGTTGGAATGTCTGTAAGTACCACACTCAGTCCATAGAAATTTGGAGTAACTTGTGTTTGCCAGGCCCTGGCCCGGCCCGGGGCAGGCGGGCAGCGGAGGGCGGACACAAATATGAATGCACTTTGGTTCCTGCCCTCAAGGAGCTTCTTGTTTAGAAAAGGCATGTAACAACAAGTTATGCCAGGGGAGCCTGTGTAGCTCAAGTGGTTGAGCGCCTGCTTCCCACGTGTGAGGTCCTGAGTTCGTTCCCGGTACCTCCTAAAAAAAAATGTTACACCAGAAAGCCAACTGTTAAAGGTGTTCAAGTGTTACAAAGGCAGCACGGAGAAGGGAACCTTAGGCCTCCTGCAGAGGGTTGTGGGGGATGTCCCAGGGGTGAGGTGGAGGACCTCGAGCTGGCCCTGGAAAGACTAGAAGACTCTCAGAAGGCAGAGGGTGGGGCAGGGGTTTATGCAGACGGTGTGGTGAGTTGGCTGGGGCGGATGCCTTGGAAAGGGCCGTGGGCTCTGCAGTGGGCAGTGGGGGAGTGGAGTGACAGGGTGTTTCAAGAAGATGCCTCTGGAGGCAAATGTCAACAATGCGCTGGGAATCAGCTGCAGTCATCTGGATGGAATATGAAGGCCTGAACTAGAGCAGGGCGCAGCAGGAAACAGGGCCAGATCTGAACACACTGACATTTGAATGTGACGTTTGAATGTGGGGTGAAAGAGAGAGAGGACACGGATGGAGCTGCCCAGGTATTTGGGGTGCCCAGCCTTGGAAGGTCCTGCTCTGATCCTCAGTTCGTGGCTGGGCTCTACTCCCTGTGAACCAGGGTCTGCCAGTTCCAGGTCTTCCCTGCTTCATCCTGGACATGAAGGCAAATGTGATTCCTGGCTCTGTGCCCCAATTCTTCTTGGTCCCTCCCTCTAAGCTCTTTGTTCCTTCTGTCCCCCAGTTTCTCTTCCTTTGTGTCTTGGCCCCTTGCTTCTGTTCAAAGTTTTCCATAAATTTTCTCTCTCTCACTGTTTTTTCATTAATTTGTTTTCAGTTAAAAAAAATAAAAAAATAAAAAATAATGGAGCTGCAGTTCTTGTCTGCCCCAGGTGTCTGTCAGAGACTTCTTCAATAAAACAATATAAGGGAAGTGGATGTGGCTCAAGCAGTTGGGCACCCGCCGACCACATGGGAGGTCCCGGGTTTGGTTCCTGGTGCCTCCTAAAGAAGATGAGCTAGATGGTGAGCTGACACAACGAGTTGGCGCAGCGAGCTGACGCAACAAAATGATGCAACGAGGAGACACAACAACGAAGCACAAGAGACACAACAAGCAGGGAGCAGATGTAGCTCAAGCAATTGGGTACCCCCCTCCCACATTAGAGGTTCCTGGGTTTGGTACCTGGTGCCTCCTAAAAAAAAGAAGACGAACAGACACAGAGAGTACAGAGAGCATACAATAAGCAAACACAGAGAGCAGACAGCAAGCGCAAACAACGAGGGAGGTGGGGTAGAAATGAAAAAATAAATCTTAAAAAAACAAAAAAAAAAACAATTTAAAATAACTTGGATGGCAGTTTGTGCCTCTGATAACAGTCCAACCTGTTTTGGGCCCAGTGGAAGCCCAGGGGCTTTGAGGTAATTAGGAGAGCTGTTTGGGCCACAGCTTCTTGTCACATGGAAGCAGTCAGGTATTCTCTAAGGGACCAGACCACCGCTCCCTCCCTCCACCGATTATTCTTGAATTGGACCTTGGACCTTGGACCTTGGGGGGATGGCACCCTCTTCTCATGGCACTTTAAGGCTTCCCTGTTGTTTCTATTTAAGAATGGGCACAGTCACAGCACTCTTTCCAGGGCTGCGAGACCTAAGGGCAGCAAAGCTAAGCATGCCCGGTGGGCTCGGGAAGCGGGGCCCTGTGGGTCTGTACTCCCATTGCTGCTTTCCCAAAGATGGTGGCTTCTCCACTAGGCTCCCCCTGGGGAGTCTGACTTGGAAAACAAATTATTCCGATGTGTCCCCTGAGTTATCTGGCACCACATTTCTGTTGTCCATTTCTGAGGTGGTGGTGGTGTCAAATGCTTCTGTCCACCCCACATCCCCACCCCACCCCCTGCAAACTCACTTAGGTCCTTCCTGAGGAGGAAAAGGGGATTTATAGGGCCAAATATATATCTGAAGACTTAGATATTTTTTAAAATCTGTAAAGGAAGACAACACACGGCTTCCAGGTAGCAGCCGCTAACATTTGGGTCCTTCCTGTGTGCTGAGCAAGTGACACCCCAGCCCCAGGAGGTGGGTGCAGAGGGATGACACCCCAGAAGGGCCCCTCTGCCCCTCCCGGGGCTCCAGGTTTGGCTCTGGTCGCAGGGCAAGCAGCCATCCCCCACCCCCTTGAGCTAAATGCCGAGGGCTGTGCTTGAAAATTGTTGTGGAGTCATCAGCCCTCTGGCAGGAGATATTTTTACCTGTCTGTCTCCTAGTTGCACTATTTTTTTCTCCCTTTAAGAAAATTCGCAGTTCAGTTGCGCAGTCCTGTTTCTGTTGGCTGTGCTATTCTGAGTTGTAAGCTGCATCCGTTGCTAAGTGACAGATCTGGCACGGAGGGCTTTCTCAGCACTCGAGCCCCCTCTGAATTGTGCTGTAAGTAATTGAGGCATTCCTTTCAGAGAGTACCATGGAACTTAATCATCTGATGTCTGCTCATGAAAGCAACCTTACAATCCACCCCAGCTACTACAGGGGGGATAATTAGAGTTCAGGGGCAGGGCTGGCTGTCAACACTGTCCCACAATGGCCCGGAAGAGCTCTCAACTGATGGAGGGTGGCAGGACACACCAGGTGCCTGAGGCAGGTCACTCCTTGCTGACTCACACATCCAAGAGGCAGCGCTTACTGGATATATGCTGGAGTTGAAAGGGCCTTAGAGATTATCTGGATCAACCCATTTTACACACAGGGAAACTGAGGCTCAGGGACAGTAAGGCAATGTCTCCAGTTTGCACAGTTGGTTGGTGGTTGTCCAGGACCAGCAGCCGGCAGACCTCCTGATGCCAGGGTCATGCCTGGCTCCACAGCACGCAAAGGCAGGGACAGATAGGAGCCCACCCTCTCTGGTGCCTCTGTGACCCCCATGCTTGTCCTAGGCAATGCTTCAGGGTCACTGACCGGGTACATTCCTATGCCCTGGTCTGGAAGCTGACTTTCCACCAGCACATGGACTCCAGACTACAGAGAAGGGGGTGGATGGGTGGATCTGAGTCACTGCTGCTGCCTCCCCCTTAAAGCACCTTTCATCCTGGAAAGTGGGGTGAGCTCAGGAGTCAGGGGACCTGGGTGTTGACAGCTGTGTGACATGAGCTGTGCACGGTGCCTCCTTGATGTCGTCTGTGACATGGAGTGAGGGCCCCTGGGCTGCAGTGTGGCTCAAATGAGCTCTCCAGAAGAGGCATCAATTGTGAGTGCTTCGTGGGTGCCGCTCACTGTTGTGAGAACTGTACAACTTCTCCTCCTCACACTCTTACAAGGTAGACCCTGTTAGGATCCCCCTAAAAGAAGCTGAAGCTCAGTGGGGGTAAGAAACTTGCCCAGGGCAGGCAGTTGGGATTTGAACCCAGGTGGCCTGACTCCTGAGCAGAATCACCACCCCACAATGTAGCAGTTAAGCATGTTAAAAAAAGCATGTAAAAAGTGGTGCTAAACTGTTTCAGACTTATAAATGGGAGCTTTTGTTTTTATTAATAATATTGCTGAACTTTTAGTATGAAGCATTGGATATGTTTAGGAGGTACTGGGGATTGAACCCAGAACCTCATACATGGGAAGCAGGCACTCAACTCCTGAGCTGCTTCAGCTCCCCAGTGAGAGTTGTTTTTTTGAGTTTGTTTGTTTTTTTACCGGGGATCAAACCCAGGACCTTGTACATGGGAAGCAGGCGCTCAGCCACTTGAGCTACATCCTCTCCCTGGAACTCACATATTTTTAGTCATATAAAGGCAAACAACACAAGGCTTCCTTCCAGCTTGCATTTGGGTCCTTCCTGTGTGCCTGGCTCTGGGCTAGGCACTTCACTCGTGGAGGTGAGAACTGTCATTTTTAAATAGACCCTTTGTACTCATAAGGAGACTGGAGCTCACACAATGAAAGTGTCTTGTCCAAGAGTACACAGCTACCACCTGGCTGCCCACATGCTCTGAGGACCAGCCAGAGCCCTCGAACGCCTGCCTCCTCCCTCCCCACCTTGCCTTTTCCCGCTCTGCCCCTTGCCCATTCTGCACCAGGGGCTACTCGGCCACTTGGCTGTTCCTGGAACCCACCGCACTGCTTCCCAGTGAGGAGCTCTGTAGCTGCAGTTCCCTCTGCCAGTGTCTCCCTCCCCACAGCTCTGCTTGGCTTTCTCACTCTGTCATGCAAGCTTCTGCTCAGACCTTACCTCCTTAGAGTCGCCTTTCCTGACCAGCCCCCCATCCCCACCCCCAGCACAAAAGGGCAGCCCACTAGCTTGCTCCACATCTCATTCTGTGTTATTTTTCCTTGCAGCACATATCACCACTGGCCATTTTACTATCTATTTGTTTATTTCTTTAGTTTCTGGCCCTTCCACTGAAAATGTAATCTCCACCAGAGGAGAAACTTTGCCTGAGGACTGCTGCATCCCCACAACTAGAACAGATACTGACATGCAGGAGACACTCAGTGAATGTAGGCTGAATGAATGAATGAGTGAATGAATAAATGGGATCTCTCACACCTAGGCCCATCTGGCTTCAAAGCCCTCCACCCCCACACCTGACTGCCTTCTCCCTGGGTGCCCACACCTGAGTCTGCCCAATGGGTGGGCTTCCCCAAGGAAGCTCTGGCCAGGGTGTCAGGAGGACCTGGGTGGCCTTGAGCAATTCACTTCCTCTTTCTGGGCTTTAGTTTCTTCATGTATAAGATGGGAATGGGGAGCGGACATAGCTCAAGTGGTTGAGCAACTGCTTCCCATGTACGAGGTCCCAGGTTCAATTGCTGGTACCTCCTAAAAAAAAAAGATGGGAACATAGAATCAGGCAATTGCTAATGTCCCTCAAGCTTTCATATTTGAAAACTCTGACTCTGCTATTACCTGAGTATATTCAGTGAGTGCAGGCCAGCCCCGGGCCACGGCTTGCAAGTTCCTATCAGCACTTTCTCATCCTACAAACCCCGGGCATCATCCTGCAATGCAAGGTGCTTGTGGTGTATCAGAGAAGCCTTGGGAAGTAGCTTGTACTGAGGTGATGCCCTGTGGGGGCAGTGATGCTGCCTTCTCTGGTTTTCCCAGAATGAGCTAATTTTGTCCTTGAGTTTCC
The DNA here is from genome assembly GCA_026826555.1 of Tolypeutes matacus. Classification (NCBI taxonomy): domain Eukaryota; kingdom Metazoa; phylum Chordata; class Mammalia; order Cingulata; family Chlamyphoridae; genus Tolypeutes; species Tolypeutes matacus. The sequence continues at coordinate 5,708,408 of JAKSZT010053947.1, read as the reverse complement.
CTAGTGTAAAGTGATGATTCCCCTCCCCCCACCCCCAGCCCTATCTCCTCTTAGCAGTCTTTCCACTCACCAGGCTCCAACTGGTCAGCATCAAGATAAATTCTGCAGCCTCCCGGGAATCCCCTTGGTCCTCTCCAGTTGTGGTGTGATGCGTAGTAAATCATATCTAATGCCCTGCAGATGGTCCTGATCAAGTCCCGCTGCAGGCACAGTAGCTGGAGAGAGGCCCTGCGTCAAGGCACTCCTGTGATTGTGGTCTCCAGGGGGAGCCTGACCCTTCTCCCCAGCTCTGGTTTTTAATAAAAGCTCTTGACAGAAGCCCTAAGGGAAGATGGGTGCCTAGACAAGCAGCCATTGCAGATGCCTGGCTGTCTTCCGTTTGGGAGCCCTGGGGACAGGGACCCGCTGAGCAGGGCCCCTCCTTCTGGCAGCTGGGGCAAGACTCCAGGGGGTGCCATTCTCACCATATAGCAGGGGCTGTGCAGTCGCCCCAGGGTCACTGAGGGCTGAGGGGTCCTCAGACTCCCAAGTCCCACCTCAGGGTGGTCTCCAGGACTGGATGGAGTGCTCCATTGACCCAGGACCACGTCTCTCCCCTCCCCCACCCCAGAGAAGGGGCCAGGAGGAACCAGAAGAGAGACAAAGCGGGGGAGATGGGAGATCGTGACCAGTGACCCTGGGGTGATGGCTGGCAGGTGAGAAGCAGCCCACCTCCAGTGGGGGCCTCCCCTGCACCCAGCGAACAAGGTGGGGTGACTGGGAGGGAAACTCTTGTTCACATCAGGCTGCCCTCTTGGGCTAGCAGCCCCCTTCCCCATTTATAATCCATGCTGCCACATGGAGCCGTTAACTTTAATTGAGCTCTTACCATGTGCCAGACACTATTCTAAAGGCTTTATACTTAACTTCCTTTTAATTAAAAATGTTTTGTTGTTTGAGAGTCATATAACACACCATAACCATTTTAAAGGGTACAATTCAATGGCATTTAGTGTATTCACAATGTTGTGCTACCACCACCTCTCTCTAGGTTCAAAGCTTGCTCCTCCCGTTAAATAATCACTCCACATCCCCCCCTACCCCTACCCGCTGGGAACCACTGATCTGCTTTCTGTCTCTATGGATTTGCCTATTCTGGACATTTCACATTAAAAAAATGTTATATAATATATAATATGTGACCTTTTGTGTTGACATCTTTCATTTAGTATGATGCTTCCAAGGTTCATCCAAGTTGTAGCATGTATTAGTACTTCATTCATTTTTGGGGCTGTATAATATTTGATCGTATGTATTTAATAAACTCTTTGACCCCTACAATAACCCAGGAAGTAGATGTTCTTATCTTCCCTATTTAACATGAAAGGAAAGAGAGGTTAAGTAATTTGCCAAGGTAAGTGTCAGAGTCAGGCTTAAATTCCGGCTGGAGCCTGTGCTCGCAGCCACTAACCTCGGCTGCCTCTGGAAACTTCCGCTCCAGAGAAGGAGCCTATAGCCCTCTGGCTCTTTGCGCTCTGACCCAGGCCAGCAGGAGTGATAAAATGGAGTCCCAGCAGAGAGCTGCATTTCCTAGAGGGAATTCTGACGTCTTCTAGGCAGGCTGGCTCTGTCCCAGTCATTCACTCCAAAGTCTGTGACCCTGTCCATTCCTGGGATGGGAATGGGGCAATCACTAAAGACTCATTGCTCCCCTTGGATGAGAAGGGCCAGGAGGTGTCAGCCACTGATGGGGTCCCAGGCCTGGGCTGGAGAGGGCTGGCTCACAGCTCAGACCACAATAGACAATCGTCCCCACCTGCCAGGCCTCCTGGCTTCACCACGTGTGTAACAGGATCGGATCTGGCTGGCCAGTTCACCTCAAAGGGTGGGTCTTTGCTGGAGTCAGGCCAGGAGGTCTGGGTCAGAGCTCAACAGGAAGGGAGCCCTGCGACCTTGCACGTGCCATTCAGGTGGTGCATCCGAGGAGAACAAACAGGCAGCACGTCTTGCAGAGACAGTTCCCCTAATAAAGTAATTACAGAGCCGGGTAATTTACATCCCTAGAAAGATGCAGGGCAACTGGAGGCCGGAGCATGCGCGTATTTAATTTTAAATCCTCCAACCTCCCCTTAATGAGGAGGTGCTTTGAAATACAGCAGAATGTTGGGATTCTTCAAAGGATTCATGTTTGGAGTGCTCTCTTTCTTTAAGGGAAAGCATGCAAGACAAACGAGGAATGAAAACAGCCGTGGAAGGTTTTGCATTCCCCGCCTGTGTTGTGCAGACATTATCTGCCATAAAGCTGTCGCTGAAGGATGGAGAGCCTGCTTTTGGCTACAGCGGCCCTCAGATAATGTCAGCGCTGAGCGATGCCCCAGGATTTGTTGGCACCCGGCAAACACTTCTAGGCTCTAGTGCCAGAATCGTTAGCTAAGCCTGGTCAGCTTGCGCTCCTGTCAGGGGAATGAAGGGACCATAGGAACTGGTGTCCAGGGGCCCTGAGATGAGGCCTCCGGGGCTTTTCTTTGCAGACATTGAATCACCTGGCATCCTGTAAAAATGCAAAGAATGGTGCCCTCGGTGCCTTCTCTTTTGAATAGAGAAGGCAGCCCCTGGCTTCCTGGGTCTCGTCTTGGCAGGTAGCCTAAGATGGGTTTGGCTAAGTAGAGCACAAGAGGGCTGGGTCTTGGCCATGTCCTTGGCTGCCCTGGGAGGGGTAGGCTGTGGGGTCCCCCAGGGTCTTGAACATTCCCGGCTCTGCAATCAGGAAAGGAAGCGCTACCGCAGACGGCCCTTTTGGTTTGGCATATGGTTTTGCTTATTTTTTCCCATTGGGTTTACCTTTCTAATGATGCTTAGGCAAGGCCTATGGGAAAAACTGAGTTCGTAGACCTGGAGCTCCTCCAAAGCGGGCCCCCAGGATGGGGAGGGAAGGCAGGCTCTATGCAAATGACAAGTTGCCTGCAATTCACCTGGGCTGCTGACCAGGCTTGGAGAGTGTGATGGGCATTGATTTGGGTTGCGGCCGCTCGGCCTCCCAGCTTCCCTGCCGTGCCCAGCTAAATCCTCTCCTGCTTGCCTGGTCTCACAGGTCCCTGGATGAGAAGGAGCTGACAGCATCTGAGCCCCTCCTTCTCTGCGCGCTCAGGAACAGGGCTGCACGGCCCGGGCGGCACCAATGCCAAAGAACAGCAAGGTGACCCAGCGCGAGCACAGCAGCGAGCATGTCACAGAGTCGGTGGCCGACTTGCTGGCCCTTGAGGAGCCCGTGGACTACAAGCAGAGCGTCCTGAACGTGGCTGGTGAGGCAGGAGGCAAGCAGAAGGCAGTGGAGGAGGAGCTGGATGCGGAGGATCGGCCAGCTTGGAACAGCAAGCTGCAGTACATCCTGGCCCAGATTGGCTTCTCTGTAGGCCTCGGCAACATCTGGAGGTTTCCCTACCTGTGCCAGAAAAATGGAGGAGGTAAGAGGCCCTTCCTGTCCCGGGGGTGCCCTGCAAATGGGCTGGGCTGGGAGGTAAAAAGGAGCATCCCCTTGCTGGGGCAGAACTGGGGCCCCCATTGGATGGAGCTCAGGATTCCAGAGCAAGACTCTCCAGGAATAGCTGGAATGATGGCTAATAGCTATTCGGGGCCTGCAAAGCTTGATGATAAGCACGTGGGTTCTGGCCCCACACTGCCTGGGTTCAGAGCCCAGCCTGGCCAGGCAGCTCTGGGACCTTGTACAGGTCACTTAATCTCTCTGTTGCTCATCTGTAAAGTGGGGATGAGAGCAGTTTCCGCCTCTCAGGATAGTTGAGAGCTTCACATGTAAAATGCTCAGCACAGAATCCGACACCAAGTAAAGTGCAAATGTTGGCCATTGTTTTTGACTACTTGCTATGTACCAGATACCATTCTGAGCACTTGATGGATATTAGGTTGACTATATGAAACTGCTGACATTTGGGCATTTTTGAGCAACCAGAGCACCAATGTCATATCATTCAACCTAATGCCTACTCATCAAATCCTCCCAGAAGGGGTTATCATTCATTATCATTTTAGAAACTGCAAAATGGAGGCCCAGAGAGGTTAGGTAACTTGCTCAAGGTCACACAGTTAGTGATAAAGTCAGGATTCAAACCTGGACAGCCTGGCCCAGAATCTGAAGTCTTTACCACCACACTCTGCCTCCCAGGTGGGAGGCGCCCTCACGCTGCCACTGTGTTTTAATACCCCTTGAGGATCTGGCCTTTGATCTTGAACAGCTACCATCACTCCAGTGCCCAGGGCAAGTAGAAGTCCCCAGGCCTTGTCCCCCACCATCTCTGAGGCAGACTGGAATTTTCCAGAGGCAACTTGCTCTGAAGCCTGAAGAAAACTAACTGAAAATAAACAAGGAAAAATCCAACAGGCTGAAAGCAATGATGTTCCCAAGCCTAGAATTCCGGTACTGAGAAAGTAATTTGAGCCAGCAGAGAGCTTTCTTGCCCCCAAATCCCTGTGCCCTGGGGTTGCCACACTCCAGCCTGATGGTGGCCACTGCTTTGCAGTCTCCTCTCCTCCCTGCTCTGTGGACTCTCCCCATGGAGCCTCTCCCCAAAGATGAAGCTTCCCTCAGGGATACTCCCCTCCTTCCCTGGTTGAAACAGCAAAATCTGCCTGGGAGACTCCCTTCTAGTGTCTATCCAAGGGCAGCGGGTGAGAATGCCCACTTGGGCTCCCTGTGATTGAGTTAGGCCAGAGGCTTCCATCTTTCCACCATAGCATATTATATTTACCATGTGGTCTCCCTGCTTTGAAAGATCCTTTTTTTCAATAAGCAACTGCTAGTCAGAGCTTCTGGTCAGCACAGCATGGCCAGGGCCAGGTTGCTGAATTGATATAAGTCAAGACCAAAGCAAAGAAACAAATATAAGTGCATGATTTCCTTTATGCTCTGTGAGATGTTGAGAATGGCTCAGAGGCACCCCAAATGACTTTGGAAGACATGTGGCATTTGGGTACTCCATCTGGGAACTTCTAACCTAGTTCTTTCTGGTTTAGATGATCCATTCTGCCTGGGAACTCTGTGCTAAGTTACAGAGTCCCTCTGTACACACACACACACACACACACACACACACACACACAGTGTTCTTGACAAAGTTTGCCCATTTATTGTCACCAGACAACCGCCAAGGCACTAGACATGAAGAACCATCCCCAGAAGAAAAGCATCCATCTTGGGATTCTGAGCTCTCCATTCCCCAATCCTGCCTTAATCCACTCAGGTTTCTGGACTCCCTTTTTATCCCTACCTTTACCAGTTCTATATTTTCTGGGTTTTATCGGAAGTCACCTTAAATATTTTTTGGAAGGAGGCACGTTGTCACAGGAAGGAGACAGTTGTTTGGTCTGAGAGTTGATGCTCTCTGGTTTTGAGCCTTGGGTGATCAAGTAAAACTTTGCTTAATTTTGCATCTAAACTCCAGAACTCTGCTTAGCTCTAAAAGATGCTGAGGGTGTCTTTATTCTGCATCTTCTTAGTTTGCATTTTTTTTCTGTTTATTTTTATGAGAAGTACACAAGTGTTTATCAAGTTCTTATTGTGGATAGCATTAAATTCTCGCAACAACCCTGTGCATTTGGATAGGGTCAAACCATATGAAGTGGCCATTTTTGTAAATCGAAATGGTCAAATATCAGTAATTTCATATGCTCTACCTAGTTTTCCCATCCTCTTTATACAAATGGGAAAGCAGCAGTGCCAAGAGGTCAAGTCATTTTCCCAAAGTCTTACAGAGCTGGGATTTCCAGCCCTGGAGGATTCCAGACTGCAGGGTCTGGGTCTTCACCCCTACTCAACCTGCATCTCCACAGGCTGAAATTAAGGTGGTTGTTCTAGTTGCTAAGCTGCTCAAGCAGATACTGTAAAATATGTTGGATTTTAACAATGGGAATTTATTAACTTAAAAAGTTATAGTTCTGGGGCTGAAAAAAATGTCCCAATCAAGGTGATTCTTTCTTCCCTGTAAACTGACTGCCCATGATCCTGGACTCCTCTGTCACATGGCAAGGCACATGGCGGTGTCTGCTGGTCTCTTCCTTCTCTTTCGTTGCTTTCAGCTTCTTGCTTCCATGGTTTTCTCTCTCTTTCTCTGAATTTCATTCTCTTATAAAGGATTCCAGGAAGAAGATTAAGAGCCACCCTGAATGAGGTGGGTCACATCTTAACTAACTTATGATCCTACTCACCAAAAGATCCTACTTACAGTGGGTCCACACATGCAGGAATAGATTAAGAACATAGTTTTCTGGGGTACATACACCTTCATACCATCACAGTGGTTTTCTAAACCCCAAGAATTAGCTGGGGGTTTGCCAGAGGCTCCAGGTGTAGGCAAAGAGACCAACGGTGCCACAGAGATCTTGGAATCCACTTTGCTATTGCCATGTGCTGCTCAATTTCCTACAGCCCTGAACAGTGCACCCAGCTGCTCAGAGTGGCAACCCGAGGCTCCCGAAAGCCACTTAAACATCAAAGGAAATCCAGTGGCGTCTCCAAGTTGTCTTTTCTAAGGTGGAAGAGGATACATATCCACAGGATTGATATGGAAAAGCACCTCTGTCTGATTAACCAAAACCTCTGTCCACCCGGACAGCAGCCCCAGAGTACTCTGGCTCGCAGGGTCCGGGGTGGTGGAGAGACCTGCAGTCAAGGTCAAGTGCCCTGAACCTGACATGGCAAATAGGTGGCCAGTTTTTGCTGCAGGATCACTCTTTGGACCTTCCTGGACACTCTTTCTTGATTTTTCGGGGAGAGGAGAGAGGCATCCATAGAGGATGCCAACCTACTTCGCTGACACACTAAAGCTTGTCTCCCTGCCTGTGTCACCCCATCCGAGGTCACAAGGGTGAAACAGAAAACCAGCAAAGCTGTGTCCCTTTGCCTTCTGCAGCACATCACTTCTCTCCCCTTCCATTTCCCCTTGCCCAAGACCAAGAGTCCAAGTTAAAGACTGCACCAGGGGTCTGAGTAGGTGGTCCTTTAGTCCCTCCCGCTTTTTGGCACCATGATGGGGCTGTTTGCTGGTGACACTTTGAGCTGATTAGCTGATCGGCTGCATGTATGTTTGGTTTAGGGAATTAGAGGCTGCTGTCTAAAGCTGTGTTGGCTGCCTCCACTTGGAAACCTTTCCTGATTAGCTTCATTGAACCCTGACCCCTCCTTTACTGTGTCCCTCAGCCCCTGGGTACTCAGTTGGCCCTGTGTGACTAGTCTGTGGTGTGTGCGTGATTGTGTGTACATGCACGCTGATATTGCTTGTGTGCACCTGAGCATCCTGCTCTCCTGGGATAGGGTGTGTATCTCTGTTACTCCCGTATCTGCACATGCCTGGAATCGAGTAGACCCATAAAAGACTGTTGACAAGTGCTCAGGAGATGCCCAATCCACAGAATTCATTGGCAGACTGGAGCTCCCATTTGGGACTATGTAGGATGTAATGTTATAGGGGGAAAAGCAGTGCACCTGGGGGTCTCCTGGAGACTCCCTGCTTCGAGGTTTGGTCTGGGGGTGCTAGGTGACTGGCTAGGACCCTGGCGACTGGTGTTGGCCTGATGCTGTTTGACAGACAGGCAGGGCTGTGCTGACAGCGTTGCTAACCGGCTAGGTTTTTGGCCCAGCTCTCGGCAGGGAGCACTCGCCTGTGTCCAGACGTGGTTTTAATTCTCCTGCTAAATGTCCTGTCACTTGGAATCGAGATTGTGTCTGCAGTGAGACCAGGACAGCGAGATTAATTCATCATCTGGAATCTTTAGCGAGATCCATTCTATTTTTTATGATCCTCCTGGCCACGCTTTCCTGAGCTGCTAATTTCTCTCCCATTCCTCCCAATTAGCTATAGATTAATGGTGATTCAGGTCAGACCCTGTGTCCCTGGAGAGCTTCCAAGCTCTGCTTCCCTGGAGCTGCCCAATGTGCCGCGGCGGCACCTGGTTCAGACGTGGGGAAGGCTGTGCCTCTGAGGGTGGGCAAACAGAGACCACACTGCCTGGGTCTGCTTCTCTGTGGGTGAGAGGGGGTGTGAGCACGTGTCCCCAGAGCATGTCACCAAGTGAGTGTGTTGTGTGACTTGACATGTAGATTCTAGGGAAGCAGTATGGCATGTGCTGTGTCTTTCTGTCTGTCTCCGAGGCTAGCCTTGGGAGAAGGAGGCATTGACATGCGTTTGGATTCCTCCCTTAGCATCTCAGGTCAACGTCTCGGGACAATTTTGAGGATGGTCAGAGATGTGGCTGTCACCCCATCCCTTACCCTGTTGCCACGCTCCAGACGCCGACATGCCTACTCTCTCCCATAGGTGCCTACCTGGTGCCCTACCTGGTGCTGCTCATCATCATCGGGATCCCACTCTTCTTCCTGGAGCTGGCTGTGGGCCAGAGGATCCGCCGTGGCAGCATCGGCGTGTGGCACTACGTGTGCCCCCGCCTGGGGGGCATCGGCTTCTCCAGCTGCATAGTGAGTTGGGGGCTGGGGCTGGGCACAAAGCCAGGGGCGGAAGAGCTGCTGGGGAGGAGTCACCAGGTTGACAGGCCAGGGCCATGTGCTGGGGCGGGGGCAGGCAGGGGGTCCCTTGACATGAGAAAGGCTTCCGACCGGTACCTTGGGAGCACACTCACCATGCTTCCTAAACTGGAAGCTGGTTACACCACCTGAAACAGGACATGATATTTGAAGTTGGTGCCAGGCGGGAGAAGCTGGGACATATTCTCATGATGCCTTCAGCCAGAATTCTCTGGGGGCATATGGACCATCCCAGATGTCTCCTCTTTGCTTACTAGCCCATCAGCTCCCAGGAGGAGAGGCCCTTCCTTTTTCCTTGGTTAAAGTATATTTTAACTAGATAAGTGGACAGGGCAGGAAAAGTTGACACAGTCCTAGAGCTCAGGGTCTCCTTGCCATTTCTCAGGACTCAGGCAGTGACCTTGTACTGACCCAGCAGGGGTGAGGCTGGGAGCAGTAGGAGACAGGGGCATCCCACTAGGCCCAGCTGGGGGCACCATGAGAACCCCAGGCTCGTTTAGGAGGCAGAAGGCTGCAGGCGAAGCCCTTCTCAGAGCTCTAGGGGAAGAAACCAAGCTTCCCTCAGAGTGGAGCAGATAACAAATACACTCTACTTCTGGAAGGCACTGAGAATTGGCAGGCGTGGCCCAAGGGCCAGCCCAAACCTGCCTCCAATGGAGCTGGGCAGAGGGTCTGGGTGGCCCCCTGCCCTCACGCTGAGCATCACTTCTGCACAGGTAGACCCAGCTGAATCCAGCACACTCTGCTGAGGCTGGCCATGTGCGACCTTGTGTGTGGGTGTTATCTCCCAGTAAGGTATCTGCAGGAGCTCACGTCACCTGTGTGCAGGAGTGAGCACACTCAGCCCTCACACTAACCAGCAGTCCCGCTGGTGTGTAATACAGCTGAGCCCCTGGAGATGGAGGGGACCTGCCAGGATCCAGAATGGATTCCGCGTGTTCCTGAGCACCAAAGCATTGTTTTCAAAGCAACCCCACGGACCCTCTGTCAGAGTCTCTGTACTTCGATTTTAAGTACAATTCTACCAGGAGTAGTTATCTTGTTTCCAAGCCTACAGCAGCTTAGGAGCAAGAAATGAGAATGGCAAGATGAGTAATATCCCGAGAGAAGGGAGGACATAGGCAACCAATAAGAAGGACCCACAAAACCTCAAAGAGCACTCCAATCTGGGGGCCATTTACTAGGGGACAGAAAGCTATGCCTGCCTCCATAGCCCGGAGGGCATCTCTGTCATTATAATCCTGAGTCATCAGGAAATAATGGAAAAGGGCTTCAAGCATCTTAGAAGAATTTCAAAGTGGAAAGGATTAACGTTGTAAGAGTTTGTTGCTTAACATCGTAAGAGATTGATCTTTAATATCTGAAAAATCCTTTTGTGGGTTCCCTGAACACCAAATGAATGGAGGAAAAGGAGGCCCCCAGCTGCCCACATCTTGTTCCTCGTCTTCCTTAATCTCGGCTGTGTCACTGGGATGTGTGGCTGGGTGCTGTGCCAGGCCTTGGGAGTGGGTGGGGGATGGAGTTGCCTGCAGCCTCCTTACCCACCCATGGCCCTTGTCCTCAGGTCTGTCTCTTTGTTGGGCTGTACTATAATGTGATCATTGGGTGGAGTATCTTCTATTTCTTCAAGTCTTTCCAGTACCCACTGCCCTGGAGTGAATGTCCTGTCGTCAGGAACGGGACTGTGGCAGGCAAGTAGGGGACCCCCGAGGGAGGCCAGCTGGGGACCCCAGCCAGCCTGGTCCCAGCAAGGAGCCAGAGGCTGAGGACACAGATTTGGGCTTTCACTGACTTGCTGTGCAACTTTGAATAAGTCACTTAACCTCTCTGATCTTCATTTCCCCTTCCTCAGTGTGGATGATCTCTTGCTGGCCTGTCCCACAGGGTTCTTATAGGAACTGAATAAAATAACAAATCTAGGTAAAATGCTGGAAATTGGGAATTCTGCTTAACTGTTTTCAACTGCTAGGTGTTACTCTAATCCCATCCTATCTGGGAACAACCTTAATTTGCCTTCCAGTCCTAGAAAGGACTAGATGGTGATGCCACTGCACAGATGGGAAAACTGAGGCCCAAAGGTGACTTTCCCAGGGTCACACCCATTTAACTGAAGATCTGGTCTCCAGCTCTCAGCTCAGGCCCTTTCCCAAGTGACCTTAGGCCAATCCAGCCTAACCCTTCCTGCCCTCCACGGGTAGACATGGGCTGGGACTGGCTTGGGTGCTAGTGTAGCCCCCGGGTACCCAGGCACCCTCAAAGTCTGCCAGATTACAGTGAACCCAAGAGCAGCACGTCCCCTCCCTACCACCCACCCACAGCTATCCCCTCACCCACCGCTGCCCTGGGGAGGGGTGCAGCAGAAGAGGTGGCCCTGCCAGCCCCACCACTGAGGCCCTGCGGCCTTGGCTGCGGTTTCAGTGGTGGAGGCAGAATGTGAGAAGAGCTCAGCCACTACCTACTTCTGGTACCGGGAGGCCTTGGACATCTCCAACTCCATCTCGGAGAGTGGGGGCCTCAACTGGAAGATGACTCTGTGCCTCCTCGTGGCCTGGAGCATCGTGGGCATGGCTGTTGTCAAGGGCATCCAGTCCTCAGGGAAGGTGAGCCATGGGGGCACCCAGACCCAAGTGGGGAGGGCAGAGGGCTGGGAATCCTGGGTCGCCCTGCGCAGTTCTCAAAGTGGAGTCAGGCTCTAGAGCAGCACAGGAAGATGCCAGAGTTCCCCAGGAGGGGGTAGGAGTACAGCCAGCAGGAATGGGCTTGCTGGGACCTCACAGTCCTGACCCCCAGCCACCACCTGGATAACTCAGTCTGCTATGCAAGCCTTCAAGAGCAGGGGCTCTAGAAGGTCTCACCCAGAGACATCTGCCTAGATCCCAGCCCCTCAGGTTCCCAAGTAAAATCCCTTGGAGAACCTGCACTGAGCAATTTTTGGTAAAAACCAGTGGCTCCACATGGCTACAGCTAAAGGGCTCTTTGAGCAGGTGGGTGCTGAGACTGAAGGGGTCCTTGGAGGCCTCTGAAGACTTCTCTGTACCCGCCTGAGGGTGCAGACCAGCCAAGCCCCTTTTCCCAGCAGCTCAGGTCTTTTTAAAATAATGCCCCTTCTTCCGTGTCACACGTCAGTATTCATGGACTGCCGGGATCGGCAAGGATGTTAGCGATCCTGTAGCCCGATCCGCTCATTCTACAGATGAGGAAACTGAGGCCCAGAGAGACGAGAGCAGCTTGCCTAAGATCAGACAGTCAGTGAGTCTCAGGGCTGGACCTACATCCCTGGCTTTTTGTTTGAGGCTTCAGGCTTCTTTACCGGACCTGAAGTGCAAGGAAGCTAAGCCCCAGAAAGGTAGAGTGGTCCAGCCACTGGCTCTTCCTTCTTCAAAGTCCAAAATAGTGTCTGACGCTTCAAGGCACTTAGCATGCACTGCCACATGTATGAAAGCATTTGGTGCACAATAACCTCAAGAGTTAGGAATTATTATGCCCATTTTATAGATCAGGAAATGGAGGCACGTCAAAGTTAAGTAATTAATTAGCTCAAAGTCACATGGTTCATCAATGCTAGAGCCAGGATCAGAACTCAGACAGTGTGGCTCTGGACATGCACACTCTCTACCTTTATACCTGCCTGCCCAAACAGCCCTCCTGTTGATTTGTTCCAGGGCCGAAAGCATTTTCTGAGATTTTCCTTTGTGTGAGTCTCTGTACCTGGCACATGGGGATATAGAAATGTGCAAGAAATGCTTCTGATCCCTGTTAGGAAAGAGCATGTGGTTTACAATCACAAGAGACTAGGACTGTCGCTTGACTGATGCTTGGGAGCCATATCTATAAAGGAGCCCTAAGGACAAGGGAGATCCTGAGGGACCCACTGGAGGCAGGGGAAGCAAAGTAAGCACGAGACATGGGAAATTGAGGGCAGAGCAGAGGGGTCTGGTGGCCCTCGGAGGTGAGGGGAACTGCTGGCCCAGCCCCACCTGCCCCTGAAAGTAGAAAACAAGCTCCAGGCACAGCCCGTGCTGACTCCAGCTTGTCCATGCCCCTGCCTCTGCCTTGGCTAAAAGCCAGACATGTGGTGGGTTTGGCCCTGTGCCCAGGAGTGCCAGGGAGGCTCTGCTGTCTGCTGCCATCAGACGAAGCTCGTGCGCCCCAGCTATGAGGGGTGGGGGGCAGGCAGAGGCATGGGGGGGGGGGCTCTGCCCCACGGTGGATCCCTGTTGTGTCTGCAGGTGATGTATTTCAGCTCCCTCTTCCCCTACGTGGTGCTGGCCTGCTTCCTGGTCCGGGGGCTGCTGCTGCGAGGGGCTGTCGACGGCATCCTGCACATGTTCACTCCCAAGGTAAGCGTCTGAAGCTCCGGCACAGCAGAGCCCACCAACTGCTCCAATGGGTGATTTAATGAGCACGGAGCAGCCCCTGCCACGTGCCAGGTGTCTTGTCAGGCCCTAGAAGGATGCGCGGGGAAGGGGGCATGGGCCCTGCCCTCAAGGTTCCAAGGAGCAGGCCATCATGTCACTTTGGGTAAAATTGGTGAGTGCTTCAGGGAGGAGGTGACATCTGAAATGAGCCTGAGAGAGCAGGTGTGACATAACGGAGTTGCACTAGGACGTTGCAATCACAGGGAAGCACAGGAGCAGGGGTACGGAGGTGGGAAAGCAAGGGCACCCTTGAGCAGTGGTGGAAGTCAGGTTTGGCTGGGGCCTGGGGGGAGGAAGCGGTGGAGTTTCAATGGGTGGATCCGTGACAGCAGAAACCAAGAAGATGCCTACAAAACAAAAGGCCCCTCTGTGAGTCCCGGTCTATACCCCAATCAGGGGAACACGTTTACTATTTTATTAAAGATAATAAATCCCATGGATAGTGACTTTCACCTTACCAAACCCATTCGCATCTTCTCTCATTTAATCCTCTCAGCAGTCTAATGAGGGAGACAGAGTAGGACTGCTCTTCACATTTCATAGAGGTGGTGGCAGGGGCACAACCATCGTGAAGTTGTATACCAGGTTTTCCAAAAGTGGTCTTTCTCTGCCACGTGGCCTGCCTCGCTGTGACCCTTCAGGCACTGGACACACTGACATGAGCCGGTCCACCGAGGAACAAGAGAATTTCCAATGCAGAGCGGCATGCCCTCCAAGGCACCCAAGCAATGTGCATTTGTGACCTCAGCTGGTCATGCTGGGACGTCCAGCTCCAAGTGCCCGCTGCTCGGCCAGCAGCCAGGGGGCCTGTGAGACTCCATGGCACAGGGTCTGAACCCAGCCAGGCCACCTTGAGGCCTAGTCACTGGGCCCATCTTGCACACTCGCTCGTGGACACACACACAGAAAGGTCATCCAGGAAGACACAGGGAGAGTCATGTAGATCTGCTGGGGGTTTTGCACTCCCATTCCCTTCCGACCTCTGTGAGCAGGCTCTTGATTTGGGAGGAGGCAAGGAAGGGCATAAACTAATCCATCGTCACCAGACAGTGCATAAAATGGCCCCGGGGTTCTTGGATATAACATCTGAGCTTTCCACAGGAACGACCACAAACGTCCACTTTATGAAGCCCTTCGTGGTTTTCTTGAGGCTTGAATGTGAAACTGAGTTGTGCAGCTGGCTGTCGGGTTGTGAACATGTGGTATCTAACAAAGAAGGAAAAAAATGCAAATCTGGTGTCTTTGGGGGAAAATAGCTGTGAAAAGAAAGCTAACTGGTTTTTATGAATTACTTCAACTCTACTTTTAGAATCATGATCCGTATAATGCATTCACTTGGTCATACTTTACTGAACTTTATGAGGAAATTATATGCTCTGGTGATGTTCATAAATGTGGAGATTCACAAAGGCCTCCTGATGGGTCCTGGATGGCATTCCTGGTATGCAACTCCAGGAACTAGTGGAATGGATTTGCCAGGATTGGCTACCAGTCTCCGGCATATGTGATACTGCTCCCATTTGATCCAGACTCTCTTTAAATATTCTTATTAATTATAAAATAAGTCAGGCATAGTGCCCTGATTCCATTCCCTTCCTTCCTCAAAGATAACCACTGTCCTGAATTTGGGGTTTATCCTGCTCTTGCATTTAAAAAAAAGTTGTAGTACATACAAGTGTTCCCACAAAGAATGTGCAGCATGTGTACATACTTTTAAACTTTATATTATAATGTCATCACACTATACATATCTTTCTATGACTTGCTTTTATATTTATTCAACACTGTTTTTTTGAGATCTATCCATATTGATATAGGTAACTCTAGTGCATTCATTTTCACTGCTATATAGTATTCCACTGTAAGACTAAACTAAAATTTGTTTATCCACTCTCAAGTTAATGGTCATTTAAGTTGTTTACAATTTTTCACCATTGCTAATTATGCCACAATTAACATTCTTGTGCAAGTCTTCATGTGCACACGTTTCCCTAGGGTATATATGTATAGAGGTGGAATTGTTGGATCAAAGGGTATGCATACCTTCAGTTTTACTAGACGTTGGCTAAATTAACTCTCCAAAGTAGTTATATATGTTAACAGTCTCCCCGATTGCATATGAGACTCCCAGTTGCTCCACATTTGTCAGACTTCAATTTTTACCCATCGGAAGGATGCAAAATGGTTGATGTGCATTTTGAACAAAATGCAAAACCATTTCCAAATCCATTCCTGGATGTTCAGGAAACATTGTGTGGTTTCCCTTTAGTATTGCAGAATCTTCATTATATGAAGCTTTAAAAAACCAAATCCAGAAGACCCTAGAGGAGTCCAGTCACCAAGGACCAGCACAATGAGACCCCCAGCCCATTGACTCTTGTGACTTTCAGGTCTGGGGGGAGCTTATGGGGCCCATCTTGGGACCTTGCCTGCTGAGTGATTCCATGGGGCAGCTCCCCACGGGGGAGTGGGGGGTTGAGCGGGGAGAGAGGCCCTAAAGGGACTCAGAGGCCAAATTCCACCACCTGAGGCCCCCTTCACAGTCTGTGCAGCTGTTTGCTTGAGGCAAGGGAGGCCAGTGGTGATGACTGAATGAAGTTGCTATTTACAAATGCCTCCAAGTCATCTGAAAAAAGGGTAGAAACCCACTTTCAGAAACAATCGTCCATATGCTGCAAACTATTGTTGCAGAACTTTGATTGTTTCAGCACAGGTTTGGGGCGAAATAGGGAGCCCTGGGAGCCATTTCAAGTTCTTACCCTAGAATGGTGCTGTCAAGTGCCAGATCACTGCACACAGCTGGCCAGGCAGTGCACTGTCCCATTCATATAGACTGCAGTGTGAATGATATCCTCAGGGGGTGGCCATGTGGCAGCCCTGGCAGAGTCCAGGAAGAGTTTTGGTCAGAACCCATCTGGGAAAGGTAGAGGTTCTCCATGGGTTATGCTGAGTCCCCTGGCAGGTGCTACTGCTATAAAGTCTTCCAGCATCAAAAATACTCCCAGGTAATTGGACCTGGAATTACTGGATACGATGAATACAGTGTACCCAGGATACCAGTGTGATCCACTGACATCTGCAATGGGATATTTCTTCATGTTAATTGCTGGTGAACTTCTTGAATTCCTTAGGCAGCTTCTCTCCTGATTACTTTCTTTCCATCCAGTTAAAAACCCAGGTCAGCATGGTGTACCACACAATTATATGTGTGATTTGCAACATGAAGTGGTGGATTACGGGGGATCTTCTAACCACCAAAACTTTCAGGGGATGTTTATCATAATTACCACTGTTCACGTCCTTCAGCCCAGCGATTCTATCTCTAGGTATTTATCCTACAGATGCATTCACACACAAGCAAAATGATCTGCGTACAATGTTGGTCATTACAGTGTTTGTTTCAATAGCGTTGCCGGAGTTGTTTTCCAGGTTCTTGGTTACATCGTAAGAAAGAATTCAGAGATGCACTGCAATTATAAGAAAGTTAGAAAAGTGTTGAGTAGAGATAAGTACACACTCAGACATGCATGCGGGCGCTCTCTGCCTTGGGGTTCCCCGTTTTATGGGCTCCAGGGCTCCAGAGACTGCTGCACTGATTGGCGTATTTGAGTCAAAGTGAGGGAAATTCATCTGATGGCTGGATTCTCTTAAGGGCTGCTGTTCGGTGGTGATTGGCTTCTGGCTGCTGTCCATGCGCTGTCCACGAGGTGGGGTGGTGGTGCTCCTCCTGCAGCTCTTGGGGTGTGCCGCAAGTTGTCCCCTGGTAACTTGCTTGTGCAGTCAGCAGGCTGATGCCAGTTAGCAGGCTGTTGCTCAGCCTCTCTTACCAGGTGGTATTTGTGTAGCTCATTGGGTTCTCTGCCCCTCTTCCTCAGGTCCCTATTCTATCCTCCCTCAATAGCAAAAGATTGAAAACCTACATGGCCCATCATTCATTTATTCACTTATTCAATGAAGGTTCACTGCATGCCGGGGGACATCATTCACATTGTAGTCTATATGAATGGAGCAGTGCACTACCTGGGCAGCTGTGTGTGCTGGCATACCATCCTAGGGCAAGAACAGGAAATGGCTCCCAGGGCACCTCATTTCACCCCAGTCCTGTGCCTAGAACTCTTCTGGGTCCTGGGAATACAACAGTGAACAAAGCAGAAAAACATCTGGCCTTCATGGAACTTATATTCTAGTGGAGGGAGATAGAAGATGTAATGTAAGATAAAGAAGGTGCCATTGGATGGTGCTTGTAAGAAGGAAAATAAAGTAGAGAGAGAAAGAATAAGGGGCACTGGATGTTGGTACTTTTAGATAGGGTGGTCAAGGAAGACCTAATTGAGAAGGTAACATTTGAGTGAAGACCTGAAGGAGGTGAGGGAGTGAGCCGCATGGATAGTTATTTGTAGGTAGCACTTTCCAGGCAGAAGCAACAACAGGTGAAGAGGCCTAGAGATGGGATGTATCTAGCCTATTCAAGGAGGCCAGTGGGGTAGGAAAAAGAGGGGGAAATGGTGGGACATGCAGTCAGGGAGGCAGTGGGGAGCCAGACTGTGAGGGTCTTGGAGGCCATGGAAGGAAGTTGGTTTTAATTCTGGGTGAAATGGGAACCTCTGAGCAGAGGAACGACATGGTCTGACCCCTGTCTTGGAAGGGTCATGCTGGCTGCTATGGAGAATCCCTGTGCAGAAGCAGGGAGACAGCCTGGGAGGCTACTGCAGCCATCCAGGTGACAGAGGCCACAGGTGACCTCAGCCAGGGGACAGAGGCCACAGGTGACCTCAGCCAGGTGATAGAGGCTGCAGGTGACCTCAGCCAGGGGACAGAGGCTGCAGGTGACCTCAGCCAGGGGACAGAGGCTGCAGGTGACCTCAGCCAGTGCTGTTTAGGTATCATGCTGGGGACAAAATCTAATAGTAATGGCTTCAAGGGGAAATGAGAGGTAAGGAATTGAGGCAAGTAATATGAATCATTTATTCTGAGGAGTTTTGTTGTAAATGGGGAGCAGAAAAATGAGAAATGTGAATGTGCTGCTGGACCCCAAGTAGGAGCAATGAGTGGGTAGAGAAACGAGAAATGGGAGGACTGTGAGATCAAGGGTGTTAATTCAGAGTTCTATATGACAAAAATAGCCCATCATACACTGCTGGTGGGAATATAAAATGACACAGCCTCTTTGGAAAATAGTCTGGCAGTTCTGCAAAAGCTTAAACATGGAGTTAGCATCTGACCTGACAATGTCCTTCCTAGGCACATAGCCAAGAGAAAGGAAAACCTGTGTCCACATAAAACTTGTACGCGAATGTTCATAGCAGCCTTATTTATAATAGAAAAAAAAAAAAAAAAGAAAGAAAGAAACAAATGCCCACCAACTGATGAACAGAAAAATAAAATGCAGTACATCTTTATAATGGAATATTATTCAGCCTTAAAGAATGGAGTACTGATACATGTTGTGACATGGATGGACCTTGAAATCATTATGCTAAAAGACCATATATTGTATGAGTCTGTTTATATCAGGGGTTCTCAACCTTTTTTGTTCCACGGATCCCTTTGCCAGTCAAGTGGAAACCACAGACCCCTTACTAAGTCCACACTATACTGTGTATTATTTAATAAATATATCACACCTGTACCAACATGTCCTCACAAGAATAATGTTTTTTTGAATTTCAATTCAAGCTCACGGACCCCTTGTTAAGAACCCCTGATATGAAATGTCCAGAAGTGGCAAATCCATAGGGACAGGAAGTAGATCACAGGTTGCTTGGAGCTGGGAGAAAGGTTGGAGGGTGGGGACCAGAATGAGCAGTGACTGCTGATAAGTTTGGGGTTTCATTTTGGGAGGATGAAAATGTTCTAAATTGATTGAGGTGATGGTTTAACAACCCTATTAATATACTAAAAAACCATTAGTTTGTACATCTAAAAATATAATAGTCCAGAAAAGAGGGGGAAATCTATGGTATAGGGGAGGAGGGGACCAAACCCCTTGAAAAGACCATAGAAGAGATCCAGGGTCCAAGTGGAGGCACTGGTCTTAGTTAGGACCACACACAGTGGCCTGTGGTAACCAAGGAAGGACCAGGCTGGGCACAGATGCTGGCAGGGGAGAAGCTGTGGTGAGGAGAAGCTGTGGTCTCTTCTGGTTGCATTATTTTTCTCAGTGACGTGGGAAGTAAGGTCACCAGTGGAGCATAAGAGTGGTGGAGGAGGGTTTGGAGGTTTAAGTAGGTCTGAGTATGAAGTAATTGTGTAGGGGATCGGGGTGGGGGATTGAGTGGACAGGGGCACACTGGAGGTTAGGGGTCAAGAATGTGCAGTGAACTCAGCCAGCAGGGTTATAGCTAATGCTTATGTATTATAGTTCATCAATTTCAAGATGGACATTTTCCACATTTGGACACCTATGAAAGCAGGTTGTTTCACACAATCAGTGAGGTACATAAAACAATCGTTTGTGTTACAATGGATGGTGCTTACTATGCCCCAGGCACTGCTACAAGCATTTTACATATACTGATTCATGTAAACCTCATGCAAACCCTAGAGGTAGGTCCTGGTATTGCCACTGCTTTACAGATGGGGAAACTGAAGCACAGAGAGGCTGGATACTCGTCCAAGGTCCCAAGGCATATGTTGTGTGATTTCTCCAGCTACATTTAGCTGCTTCAGGGCAAGCCCAGAGCAGATGGAGAATTTGAATTTACCAGGGCTGGGAATTTATTAGGCAATTGCAATGGAGAGAGACAAGCAGGGGAGTTGAGGGTTCTAAGCAAGGAAGTGCCTAACCTGATGGATGACTGTCTCTAAGCTGGTTTAGAAGGGAAGTTAGGATACGAAAGGGGTGAGGGGTAGCAAAGTGGAGGTAGGCCAATAGAGTGAAGGTCCCCGTGGGGTTGAGTAATTGTTGGAGTGAAAATACTAGAGGGAGCAAGCCAGAAGGACCGGAGGTGGTGGTCTGGATTGTGGGGGCCTTAATATCGATGCTAGAGTTGGAACACAACTATTCGTTCTGACAAAGGCCGTGGCATGAACACAGGAGTGGCTGGTTGAGGTGGGATGGACAAGCTTAGTGGAGGGGAGGAGTTAAGGAACTGAGGGGCCAAGTTGATGAAAACAATATCTGTGGGGGAGCAGATGTAGCTCAGTGGTTGAGCACCTGCTTCCCATGTACAGGGTCCCCAGGTTCAATCCCTGGTACCTCCTGAAAATAAAACAAACAAATGAGAAAACCAGCTCAGGGGAGCCGGGTGTGGCTCAGTGGTTGAACACCTCTTTCCCATGTACGGGGTCCCAGGTTCAATCCCTGGTACCTCCTGAAAATAAAACAAACAAATGAAAAAACCAACTCAGGGGAGCCGGTGTGGCTCAGTGGTTGAGCACCGGCTTCCCACATACGAGGTCCCGGATTAAATCCCTGGCCCTGGTACCTAAAAAAAAAAAAAAAAAGAAAGAAAGAAAGCACCTCAGACCTCTGTGGCTTGAGATCACTGAGAATTATGATAGTAGGGAAAAGAGACAGTGCACTGTTGATAGAGTGCTCAAGGGATACGGGAGGCGGCGGGGGATGTGTGGCCTGAAGAACAAGCAGCACCCTGTCCACCTCCAGGCCCAGTGGTACCAGGGGTGCAGAGAAAATTGCCACCACCTGAGAGGGCTGCAGGGGATGCAGTGCCCTGAGCAGGGTGAGGCTTCGCTCGGCCTCCTGCTCATCCCGTTCACGTGGGCAGCTTTAAAATAAAGTCTCATCCCTGACCGATCAGAGCCCATCAGTCAGGCTGACTACATCTCAACCGCTGGGGGTGGCATCCAGGTGTTATTTTTTTTTTGCCGGGAAGTCCTGGGGATCGAACCCGGGTCCCTCCATATGGGAGATGGACACCCAATCATTTGAGCCACATCCATCCCCCAAGGTGTTATTTTTTAAATGCTCCCTGGGTGCTTCTTGAGTGCAGCCAGGCTTGAGAACCACTGAGTCAGAGCAAGAAGGTGAAAGAACATCCAGAGAAGAGGTTGTGGCGATGGGGGGTTCTGCTGAGGGCAGGCTGTGAGTTCCAGGGGCCCAGTGGCAGGGACAGAGAGGTGGACAGAGGCTTAGCTCAGAGCAAGGGAGAACCCCAGCCATCTGGGAGAAAGCAGGATGACTGGGAAGCCATGGACATCTTGCAGTAGCTGAGATCAGTGGGGACCTGGGACCTGAGGGACAGGCCTGGTGGTCCCTTAGGTGGGTTGTAGGGATGAGGCTGTGAGTGGGTCAGGGCAGAGGGGCAAGTGGAACTCTGTGAGCTCCCAACTCAGCACGCTGAGGAAGCATTGGGACTAGGGTGATGGTACTGGGAGCGCTGAGAGCTCTGTGGACATCTCTGCTGGAGACAGTGAGAAAAAAGGGAGAGGAATACACGAACACACAAACACACATTATTGATGTTTTATGCATATGTATCTATCACTGGTGTATGCATGAAATATCACTGGAAGGGTACACGAGAAACTGATATCATGGTTACCTTTGGGGAAGTAGAACTGGGTATCTGGGACACGGGGGAGGAAAGGAGACTTTACTGTGTATCCTTTTGTGTCTTTTGAATTTTAAACCATGTAACTCATCACCTATAATCAATCAAAGTTAAAAGCATGGCAATCTGCTGGGAGTGGGTCCAGCACAAGCTGAGCTGTCGGGGGCTTGGGCCATCTCTTCTGCTTTGCCACCTCCAGGGTCTGGCGAATGGTCCTGACCTGAGAGCCATAGTGGCAGCAGGGTCAAGGGTGTGTATGGAGTCTTAGGAAAGAGACGAGGGTCCTTGGCAGGTTCCAAGGGACCAGGTGAGAGGTGACCGTCTCGACTCCCACAATCAGAGCAAGGACTCAGCCCAGGGCCATTAGGACAGCCCGTTATTGGTACCAGAGGTGGGGGTGGTCCTGGGGGCCAGGCAGTTTGGCTCAGATCCCAGCTCATCACTCAGTGGTCAGGTGGGCAGGTCCCTTGAGTTCCTAGGGCCTCAGTTTCCTCTGCTGCAGGGTGGGGTGAGCAGTGGTGCCTCCCCCCAGAGTTGTCAGGATAACATGCAGGGCTGCTTCCGGCAAGTGGGGAGCGCCTGATCCACATCAGCTATTATTATCCTAGTCCCTTGTGAAGGTGACACCGTTCTCGGGCAGCGGAAACCCAGTGCTCCAGTGCCATCTGGCGTCTCGTGGCCCTGTCTGGCTCTGGCCTGAGCAGGTGCAGCAGCTGAGCTGAGAAGCCAGGCTGCTGTCACAAACCAGCTCAGGGTAGGGGCTCAGCTGCTGCTTCTTGATTCAAAAAGCCTCTTCATGCTGGTGAGTCAAATGCGGTGAAATACCTTGTTCCCCTGAGTGGGGAAGTGACTCAGCGGTCGTGCTCATGAAATGGCAGGAAGCCCTTGTGGCTCTCCTTCAGAGCAGGCACCCTGAGGAGGGGGCGAGCCTTATCTTGGTGGGAAAGCTGATTTCCTGTCTCTCCTCTTGCAGTCACATCCTGAGGTCTGGGAGGGACATGAGGCTTCCTGAGTTCTGGCCATGGGTTCATCCTCTATTGACTCTGTGATCAGGACCTTGTTGAAATCATATACCATCACCCCAGGAATCCTGGAAAAAGTCCCTTTAGGTACTGACAGTGCCTAACTCAGTTTCCCCTGAATCAATGTAGGGCTTATACGGTCATTTCCTCCATCAGCAAGAAGGTTCCTCCCAGCTGAGTGTCCAGGGACCACTCACACAGGGTCTCCTCAAAGGCCCACCAAGCTTTGGCACTCTAAGGTGCTTTTGGGGTCTCTATCAATGGTAGTTTGGATCCATCAATTTGTTTCAAAATAATCAAGGGGAGAAGGGGTGGGGATAAAGAGCAATCAAGCTTGCCCATGATAGATATGTGGGGGTTCATTACACCACCTTCCCTACTTTGTACATTTTCATAGTAAATCTTCCATAATTTTTTAAATGATGGGAAAAGAACAGGAAATAGATAAAATCTTAAAATACAGCGGGGGGGGGGGAACCCACAATTTTTGTTTCCATCCCAAATCCTGGATATAAAGCAACCCTGCCCCATCCTCTGAGAAATCCCACAAGCTACGGGGCCAGCCAGCTCGGATAGTGCAGTTTGGGACTGTGGTGTCCTCTCTGGGTTGGGTGCTTCCTTGTGTGAAATTTGACCCTGAAGAGTGACTGGCCCAGGAATTTATCCATACCCTAGTCTTAGGCGTAGGAAGTGGCAGTAATCATGATGATGGAATGTGTTTTGATCTCACAAAAGATCCATACATTTCTGTGAAAACTGTAGTAATGAGTGATGTAGATGACAAAGAAAATGATTACAGAAAGGAAGGAGGGAAGAAAGGAAAGAAGAAAAGAAGAGAGAAAGGAAGGAAGAGGAGAAAGAAGGGAAGTCAGGGTCAGCATCAAAACAGCCATGTTTTAGAAACTAGATGTTTCAAGTCCTCAGGATTTTGTCCTAGGAGACCACATATTAGCCCAAAAAGGCTGATACAACTTCACAGGCCCTTGTGTGGTCCTTCCCACTCAGCTCACAATCTCCAAGAAACAGGCCAGCCTTATCTGCCTGTCTCTCTCGCTCCCCACTCTTCCGTGTATTCATACAAAGGTGAAGAGAGGTGGGCTGCGTCCCTAAGGAGCACACATTGTTGAAAGGAAGACGGACACAACAACCTGTAAAGCGGGTATCAACAAGAGCTGGAAGAGCCCAAGGAGGGAATAACTAGCTAGCTTTGCCAGAGGCAGTCAGGAAAATCCACAAAAAGAAGGCACTGTTTGTACGGGATTTTGAGTAATGAATAGGAGTTCATCAGAAAGTGAGGAAGAGGAAAGGAATTCCAGGCAGAGGGAACAGCCTGAGCAAAGACCAGAGGTCCGAAAGACCAGAATGCTTTAGAAGAGTGGTAAGTTCACATTTAGAGTGTTCAGAACGTGAAGAAGTAGGAGAAGACTGGAATCACTCATGAAGGACTTTGTAGGCCACTGAGGTTGATTTTTTTTTTCTCCAGCAGACACTAGGAAACCATCAAAGACTTTTCAACATATAAGGGACATGACCAGAGCTGGGTCCTTCTCAACCTGCCCTCTCTAAAAAAAGCTTGCACTTCTTCCTAGCTGGACCTCACCAAATTGCCCAGAGCCCTCGCACTCAGTCTGGGTTTCTAGCCTGAGGGCAGTGTCAGCTTCCACCTGAGGGGTGGAACTATCACAATTGACAGTTTTGAATACCAGTAAATGCCCGCATGACTTCCAGGCTTAAGTAATCCCTCTGCTCATTTCTGGAGCCTTCTGTGATGATCATTTAACCCCAATGGGGAATTACAGAAGACCTCTCCAGGTGGGACTATAATTATTTTCTTCTCCTGTTCTGTAATCTCCAAATTTCTTTTAGGAGCATATACAGGCCACTGTTTCCTTACTCCCAATGCTGAAATCCAAATAGCTCAGAAAAACACGTTTGTTGTGGGTTTTTTCCCCCAGAACTCATTTGGTGGCAAAATAACCTGACAGATGTGAGTCTATTTATAGTCTTTATTGATTCCCTTGGTGGAATATGCATACATCTCTGCTGCAGAAATACTAATATGTTTGATTACAGGGTACTGCCCCCGACCCCTGGGGGGTGTTATGTAATTATGTGGCACATGCACTATATTACCTAACTAAAATAAAGATTTCTTAAAAATCCTGACTTCAAAACCCATCCGGCCCCGTGCTCCTAGATGAGGAAACGTGAGCCTGCCTTTGTTTTTGTAAAGCAGATAATATTTCATCTTATTTTTAAAAACCGGACATGCACCTGGTGCAAGCTCAGTGGGCCCTCCATGGTGCCCGAAGACCCTACGCCGTTCCTCTGGTCATCTTGCTCCCCCCTGCTCCCCCACGATCATTTAATAAACATTGTTCACTAATCTGAACCCTCTGAGCTCCCCTCCCAGCACATCTAACTCCTAGCAGACAACTTCACCTTCTGCTTTGTGGAAAAAGCAGCAGCTACCCATGTGGATACCCTCTTAGACTACAGAAACCAAATGTACCCACCTGTCTGCGGCAGCCCCGGCCTGTCCCTAGGGAGGGCACCCTCCCCCTCCTTTACATCTCTTGCTCTCCATTAGCTTTTTTTTTTTTTTTTTTTAGATTTTATTTATTTATTCATTTATCCCCCCCCTGCTGCTTGTGCTCTCTGGGTCAGCCAACCACGCCGCGCGGGCGGGCCTGCCCCCACCAGGAGGCCCTGGGAACCGAACCCGGGACCTCCCATATGGTAAACGGGAGCCCCACTGATTGAGCCACAGCCACTTCCCTCCATCAGCTTTTAATATATCTTTTTTTTTTTTTTACTGGGAGGTCCCGGGGATCAAACCCAGGTCCCTCCATATGGGAAACGAACGCCCAACCATTTGAGCCACATCCGCCCCCCTCCATCAGCTTTTAAATATGACCAAGTCACTCCTTTAAAACCAAGACCACCAATAAAAAAGCAGTGCTTCTTTGACCTCATGCCTTCTTTGCACCCTGCCCTGCTCTCCTTCCGTTCCAGGGCTAGCCCTCTGATCCCTTCCTCTGGAAGCCTTACCTGGCCTCCTGACTGGGGCAGAGCCCGCTACAGGCTCTCATAGCATCAGTGCCTTCCTTCATGGCCCTTGCCACATTTGCTATTTAGCATCCACTTGTGGGCTCATTTGACTAGTGTCCATCTCTCCCTTGCCTCCATTTCCTCCTCACTGCTTCTCTCCTCACTGTGCTCCCACCTGGCTTCTGGCCCTGCTGCTCCCCTATACAGCTCCTGGCTGCTAATTCCCTCCAGTGGCATCTTCCCACTCCTCCTCTCCCACAGGTTCCCTTCCCGTGGCCTCCGTGATCCAGCCCTCTCTTGGTTTTCCTCCTTCTCTTGCTCGCTTCTAAGATCCTCATCCTCTTCCCTCCATAGAATATCAGAGATCTTGACTCGCTCCAGGTGCTTGCCTCTTCTCCCTCCATACCCACAGCCATAGTTTCAATGACTCCGATTACAAAAAAAAAAAAAAGACACTCAAATTATCTCTAGGGGAGAGGATGTAGCTCAGTGGTTGAGCACCTGCCTCCCACATATGAGGTCCCTGGTTCAATCCCTGGTACCTCCTTAAAAAAAAAATTCTCTCTAGCTCAGCGCTCTCCTCTGAACTCGAAATGAACTTTCCAACTACCTACTTAACATCTCCTTTTAGCTTTCTTAAAGACACAATAAGCTCAACATTTCTAGAATAAGGTCTGATTTTCTCTGCCCCCCTCCAAACCTCCATTACTCTTCTATTTCCATCAACCACTCAGGTTAGCAGGCCAGAAACATGGTGATCACCTTGGCAACCCCACCCTGGGATCTCCCATTGCCACATCATAAGGTCATTTTGATTTTCCCTGCTAAAGTCCCTCCATCCACACCACCCCAACCTTAGGCAAATCCACCATCATCTCCCACTTGGATCCTAGAAAGAACTCCCTGACAGGTCTACTGCTTCTACTTGCTCCTTTTGGAAACGCACATCTGATTGTTTCCCCCTTCTTCAAAGCCCTTAGTGGTTTTCCTGTGTTTTCTTAGGATCAAGACCAGGATCCATAGAGACTTTGCGATTTGGCCCCTTTGACTCTCCTGGTTCCCCCTGGACCATTCCCACCTGGTCCTCTCCTCTTCAGCCACCGTGGTCTGCTTCCACTTGCCCTTATCACCATCCTCTGTGGCACCTCTGGGGTCTCTGCACACACTGTCACTCTGCCTGGGATGCTTTTCCCACCCCTCAGCCCAGCTGTCATCATCTCTCAGATGTTAGCTCAAGGACCCCTTCCTCTGGAAAGCCTCCCCTGGCCTCCTGACTGGGACAGAGCCCCTTACAGGCTCTCATAGCATCAGGTGTCTTCCTTCACAGCCTTTGCCACATTCGCTATTTAGCATGTTTGTGGGATCGTTTGACCGTGTCCATCTCTCCAGCCACAAGAGCTGGGACCTTGCCTGCTTTTGCTCTCATGGTCTCCCCATCGCCGGGTACTGGGCTTGGCCCACAGCAGGTGCTCAGTGTTTGATGGATGAGTGGCAGGATGTCATCGCTGCAGAGAGCCCATAACACGTTACAGCTGCTGATGCACAGACGGCTGGGGTGTGTGGGGAGGGTTTTACCTTCTCATGGCTGCCAAGGGGCTCTTAGCTCCTTAAGGGTCTGGGATCTGGGCTTTCTTTTTATTTTTTATTTTTAAGGAGGTGCCAGGTATTGAACCCAGGACCTCGTACATGGGAAGCAGGCACCCAACCACTGAGTTACATCCACTCCCCCTGAACTTTCTTGATGGACCAAAGATCGCATTACCTTTTGGTGGGGTGGGGAAGCTTAGTCTCCCCAGAGCACACACCTGTTAATCAGGCATTTGTGCATCTCTGCTCGTGGCACCTCCTCCGGAACCTCCCTCTCTCCATCTTCTCTCTCAGAAGCCTGAAGCCTGGCCCATCAGCTCCCTCCACTTCCTCCTCAGCATTGGGGTGCCTTCCCCCAATCCTTCTGTCCTGCCAGCCCTGCAGGTTTGCCCTAGGAAGCTGCTGGACTGGAAGGTGAGTGGGCCCTCGGTCCTGGATGTCAGGGCTGTAAACTATGAGCCGATTCTCCAACTTGCTCCTTGCCTCTCTCATCTGTTTGGAGTGAGGTCGCTTAGGTCCAATTCAGTGGCAAAGGCCCAGTGGGACAGTGCCGTGAAAAGTATACAGCTGACGGGCAGGCTGAGCCAGGAGATGGTGCAGGAGGCCACCATGGCCCAGTGTCAGAAGAGCTGGTGTTTAGTGACTCCTCGGCCCCAGCTAACTAGCTCCATTACTTCGAGCAAGTCATTTTACCTTGGGATTTTCAGTTTATGTTTTCAAAACGTGGCTAATAATCCCTGTCACTCTCCTGAAACCCTGCCCTGCCTAGGTCAGAAGCATTATGTCAGGGTTAAATGTCTACTGTGCACCAAGCATTACTTGTTGCTGTACGCAAGCAACAACCCTGGGAGAGAAATTCTGTTATGCCCATTTTTCACAGGAAAAAACCAAGGCTCATGAAATAGGCACTGTCGTTTGCCTAAGGCTTCACAGCTATTAAAAAATGAGAAATGGGGGGAGCAGATGTGGCTCAAGCAGTTGGGCACCCGCCTCCCACACGGGAGGTCCCGGGTTTGGTTCCCGGTGTCTCCTAAAGAAGACAAAATGATGCAATGAGCTGATGCAATGAGCAGACACAAGCAGGGAGTGGATGTGGCTCAAGCAATAGGGTGCCTGCCTCCCACATGGGAGGTCCAGGGTTTGGTTCCTGGTGCCTCCTAAAGAAGACGAGTAGACAACAAACAGACACAACGAGCAGAGACAACTAGCAGACACAATGAGCAGACAGATGAGGGTACCATCTCAGGGTGTGAAAAAAATGTCTTTTAAAAAATGGGAAATGGGATTTAGACTTGGGTCTGTCTGGCATAAGTGCTCTGTGTTTGATCCAAGCCTTGCTTCCTGTGTTGAGGAACAAACAGTAAAAGGAAGAGGGGTGCAAAAGCACTTTGGAAATTGCCCCATGCCATTCAAACTTGCTGTGGTTCAGGCTCCTGTCAGCACCGTGGGCAGATGGAGGGTTTGGCAGGATCTGCCCCTCTCCAGGAAGTGTCTGGGTTCTGTGCCCCAAGCTTGGGTGGGGATTTCTGTGACTTGGAGCATGCAGATGCATATGGATGAACATTGGCCTTTTTTTCTGGAAAAGGGAAGATTGGGTAGGCAGGAGGGAGAAGCTGATGTCTTTTTTCATGGTTTGAAGTGAAGCATCAGTGTTCTCAGTTCTCTTGTACTGTTGGGCAGGCTGTACACTGTGCAACTCTAGGTTACACCACTCACACTATGGTCTAAGGGAATGGCACCCTGTAGAGTTGTGCACTACAAAATAGTATGTGATGGCCCTGCCAACGTTCCTTAGAATGATAGCTCCACAGTAAGGCAATGATAGCAGTTAAAATGCACCAAGAACGTACTGTGTAAGCACATAGCATTTATTTTATCTTCCTTAGGCCTCACAAAAATCCTCTAAGGCTGATGATACTCTTGTTATCCAGGTTTTACAGATGGGGAAACCGAGGCTCAGAGGAGTTAGGCTAATTACCCAAGGTCACATGGCCACAGCTTCTTACGACTGTGCCTCTGGGCCCCATTGAGGCTGAGGAACCCCACTGCCCATAGATAAAACCCTCATCTCTTTTCTTCCCCTTGCCACGGCCCTACCCCCACAGCTGGACAAGATGCTGGATCCCCAGGTGTGGCGGGAGGCAGCCACACAGGTCTTCTTCGCCCTGGGACTGGGATTTGGTGGCGTCATCGCCTTCTCCAGCTACAACAAGCAGGACAACAACTGCCACTTCGATGCCGCCCTGGTGTCCTTCATCAACTTCTTCACCTCGGTGCTGGCCACGCTTGTGGTGTTTGCCGTGCTGGGCTTCAAGGCCAACATCATGAATGAGAAGTGTGTGGTCGAGTAGGTGGCCTCTTCCAGTCCCTCCTTCTCTCTGTCCACCTTCCACAGGAGCAGGGAGGTGCATGGCGGGCAGGCAGAGGTCCCCATCCACCCTGGGCTGAGCAGGGAGATCAGAGGAGCCCAGACCCACAGGAACAGGTTCAGCGATGTCTCTGACAGTGGCCCATGGGGGTCCCGGGGGTCTGGGAGGAGCCTCCAGGATCTCACCCCTCATTCCCCTTTCCCCACGTGCTGCAGGAATGCCGAGAAGATTCTGGGGTATCTCAACGCCAATGTCCTGAGCCGGGACCTCATCCCACCCCACGTCAACTTCTCCCACCTGACCACCAAGGACTACACGGAGATGTACAATGTGATCATGACCGTGAAGGAGGACCGTTTCTCGGCCCTGGGCCTCAACCCCTGCCTTCTGGAGGATGAGCTGGACAAGGTGCGGGACTGGCGGGAAGGCAGCCGAGAGAGGGCAGCACCCAGAGATGGGCCGTGGGTGGTGGAGCTTGAGCGCAGGCCTTAGGAAACCTAAATGGCAAAGACCTGCCTATGCCCATAGAGAGACAGGGAACAGGTGTCAGCCAAAGCCCCTGCCCTTAGGTAGGACAAGATAGACACCCAAGAAATGATAAGGAGCTGTCTGGAAGGAACTTTGCACTGATTGAACCAGTTTCCAGAATACGGTCCCTGCCACACGCAATAAACTTATTGGAACATCTCATACACAGTGCCCATAAAATAAGTGCTTAAATTAGTGTTTGCCATTCATGCTCGGGCTCGAGTTTGGACACCTTCTATTCCTGCGTGCTCAGTTTGTAACTTTCAAAAGGACTGTTCACATAGAAAGGGTGATGAAAGGCGAGAACCCGGCTGTAGCCAAGGCCTGGCACGGGCAGGGCCAGTGCCGCTCAGCCTGGGCCACCCTCGCCCTTCTTCCCTGGGCCAGGGAGGGTAATACCTTCCCTGAGCTCTTACCTCCACCTTAAAAGTCTCGCTCCATCTGACGGGCAGGGTCCTGATGCTGGGGGACCTGTACCCTATGCCCCACGGTCCCTTCCCATGTGGTCAAGTAGAAAGGACCCAGTCGGGTTCTGGTTTTTTCCCTGGTGCCTGGCAGCCTGAAGGACCTCCCCCTCCCCTGAAACCCACCCCCATTCTCACAGGTGTGGCCTGGTCCCCTGAATAAAACTAGGGTTCTAGCAGCTTTTCACACGATACCACTTCCATAGCATCCAAATGGCAAGAATGACAGTCATGGCTGTGACTCGGCTGGACATACAGGACAGTGCCCACGCAATGTTAGCAGGTGGCGTGAGGTCAGTTGTCACGAGAGCAAGGGCCCAAGCGGTAAAGCAGTGGTTCTCTGCGCTTGGCCACTCACTAGAATCACCTGGGTGCTTTATAAACCCTGATGCCCGGGCTTCATCCCAGACAAATCAAATCATTGTCTGTGGGGTGAGAGCCAGGCATGGGTCGTTGTAAAGCTGGGGCCACAGCTTTATGGTCCAGAGTTCAGAGCTAGGAGCTGGAGGGAGCCAGCGGGGAAGGCTCCTTTGGAGGGGGAAGGCCTTGCCTGGGCTTCCAACCTTGAGCAGCTCCATCGGGATCGCCTGGGGTCCTTGTGAAACTTGGTGCTTTCAGATCCCCCACTGAACTGCTGTTCTTACACTCTCTTTGGGGGACTCCGGTGCCCTCTAAAGTTTGTGAACCCCTGGCTAAAAAACAACGGTTAGGATTTAGGGGGAGTGGGGATCCCTGTGGAAGAGGGGAGAGTTATTCCGAGAGCTCCAGAGGGTAGAGATGAGGAAGCCGAGGGCCCCCCGGGGGCGGGTGGAGGTGGCCCTGACAAAGCCCTCTCCCTCCGCCCGGCCCCCCGCAGTCCGTGCAGGGCACAGGCCTGGCTTTCATCGCCTTCACCGAGGCCATGACGCACTTTCCCGCCTCCCCGTTCTGGTCCGTCATGTTCTTCCTCATGCTCATCAACCTGGGCCTGGGCAGCATGATCGGGACCATGGCAGGCATCACCACGCCAGTCATCGATACCTTCAAGGTGCCCAAGGAGATGTTCACAGGTAACTCCTCCCTGCGTCCCCGGCCTCTTGGCCAGTGCTCAGGTTCTGGCTCCAACTTCAGGAAGATGGGGTACGGACTGGGTTGGTTGTGGCTCCAGACCCAGAAGGCTCCACCCCCACCCACCCCAGGACACAGCTGGGGGCCTGACTCTGCCATCCAGAGAAGAGCGCCCACAGGCCAGGAGGAGAAGGCTGGTTGGGAATCTGCAAGACCTAAGCTGGGGGCCGGGCCTCTCTCTTGGGCTCATTTGCCCCTTCCCCCAAGGGCCTGCAAGTCCTCTTGGGCAGCCCTCAGTGCTGGTCTTGGATGCTGTCCCGTCACTGTCACTGCCATTCCTGGGCTGTGTCCCACAATCCCCCCATCCCCACCCCAAACTCCCTGCCCCTGCTGAGTTGCTCTGGGCTCCATACAGGGCCACCTCTCACTTACGTTCCCAGAACGGAGCATCTCCCTGTTCTCAAATGGGGAAACTGAGGTGGAGGAAAAGACTGGGGAGGCAGGGGGACAATCAATGAATCATTTAAATTAAATCCCTGCAGTCAAAGGGACCTGCCTGGGTCCATTTGAACCAGGCACTGGGCCAGGGCAGTGGGCACAGGAGAACAAATGAGCGACAATGCCTTTCTCCAGTTGCCCACTGCTGAGGAGCTCAGAATCCCAGCATCTTACAGGGCTGAGGCCTGCTGGAGGGTGGGGAGTGATGGGAGGGGCCTGGATGCCCCCAAGATCCCCGGGCCCCACCCACCCTGCACCTTTGCCCCCACACCGGCCTCCCGGCTCTCTGTAGTGGGCTGCTGTGTCTTTGCATTCTTCGTGGGGCTCTTGTTCGTCCAGCGCTCCGGAAACTACTTTGTCACCATGTTTGATGACTACTCAGCCACCCTGCCGCTCACGCTCATCGTCATCCTCGAGAACATCGCTGTGGCCTGGATCTATGGAACCAAGAAGTAAGGGGGATGAGGGGCAGAGGCGGGGGGCAAAAGGAGGGGTCCATTCCTCCAGGGCTCTCTAGAGAGTTTGTGTTCCCAGGGCTGCTTGTGAATGGGGCAGGGGATCATAGAGCCAGAATTGCAGACCTGAAGTGTTATTCACTGAGGGAAACTGAGGCCCAGAGAGAGGACACGATTTGCCCGAGGTCCCATGGCCGCTGGTGAGAGGCAGAGCCAGGCTGAGAACCCGGGCCTCCTTAGAGACCAGAGCCCGTTTCCTGGGCACCGGCTCAGCTTCAGAACTCTGATCAGATTGTTAAGCCCTTTGTGGTCCTACAACAGACCTGTGCCGTTAAGGAGCTTGTGGACTTCAGCAGCTGAAATGCAATTATAGGGCGACTAGATAGGGGTGTGAGATGAGGCCTGGTTGCAGCCCTGAGGTGGGGTCAGGCTGGTGAGAGAACTCGGCACTGGGGCTAATGGCCTGGGCCCGGGCAGGCCTGCTCTCCCTGTAGTTCCTCATTTGAGAACAAATCGGTGTTTCAGGAAGCCCCAGGACTAGGTCTTTCCCACTTGTCCTTGGCTACGGCCATGCTGTCCTTGTCCTCAGCAACCCCCAAGCTTCCACTACCCCACTTGGCATGACCCCCCCCCCCATCCCTGGAGCTGGTCTTAGCATCGACACCCTCCCACAGGAGACCCACCACAGCTGTCTGCCTCCCAGGAGGGGGTAGGACAGCACAGGGAGGGATAAGAAAAGGAGAGCTTCATCCTTTCAGTGATAAGAAGGGAGCCACTGCTTCCACCTCCCCCACAAGCCAGGAAGGGGAGATGCTGCTGGAAGGGGCTCTTTACTTCTTTTTGTGCCTGCATCTTTGTCAGTCTGGTGAAGCCCCTGAACCCCTTCTCAGAATATTATTTTTAAATGCATAAAATAAAAAACCTGGGATTATATAGGATACTAATTATATTGAAAAACAGCAAAACTATTATTTAAAATTTGTGATACAGTGATGTATGTGTGCTATATTTTTAACGCATTAAATTTCATTATTTAGCGGTGGGTCTGTAATTTTGAAGTAGTGATGAGCATAAAGGATGTTCCTAGGTATCTTCAACCACCGTAATGTGGTATGAAAATACCTGTATTTAATCTTTTGGTGACAAAGTCACAGGTACTGTTAACACTCCTGTGATTTGTTGCTTGCATTCATAATAGAAAGAAACACCAGATTTTGGTTAGGGATTAGCAATGTGAAAAAAAAAAAAAAATTAATGCCATTTAACTACACAGACTGCCTGCCTCCTGGAATTCTACCCATAGACCCTTTGGTTAAAAACCCTTAACCAGGGGTTCTTAACTTTTTTTGTTCCACGGACCCCTTTGCCAGTCAGGTGAAAACCACGGACCCCTTACTATTATTTAATAAATATATCACACCCGCACTAACACTTCCCCACAAAAATAATGTTGTTGTTGTTGTTGTTTTTGAGTTTTCTATTCAAGCTCACAGACCGCCTGAAATCTTTCCATGGTTAAGAACCCCCGCCCTAAACTTTCTGCCTTTGGACACTAGGGACATGCAGTTCTGCCTCACTCCAGCAGAGGGAGTCTGGCTCCGTGGACTCCTTTGGGGCTGGGCCCCTTGTGAACGCGGAACCCGTTAGTGCCTGCCCAGGGTTGTCTGAGCAGCTGTAACAGATCCCTGGGAGGGGTGTGACAGAGTCAGAGAGG
The DNA here is from genome assembly GCA_026826555.1 of Tolypeutes matacus. Taxonomy (NCBI): domain Eukaryota; kingdom Metazoa; phylum Chordata; class Mammalia; order Cingulata; family Chlamyphoridae; genus Tolypeutes; species Tolypeutes matacus. The sequence goes on along the minus strand of JAKSZT010053947.1, from coordinate 5,674,212 downwards.
GTCAGAGGATAACGCTAGAGCCTTTCCAGAGGCCACTGGGCCACAGAGTAATACACCCTGAGCATTGAAAGCGACTGGGGGAGCCCAGGGGAGGGCGGCTTCGGCAGCGCAGGCTTCCCAGAGCACGTGGCCGTGAGGGGAGGAGGCGGCACGGTGGGGCCGCCAACGGCGGGGCCTCTGCTGCGCCTGGCAGGTTCATGCAGGAGCTGACGGAGATGCTGGGTTTCCGGCCCTACCGCTTCTACTTCTACATGTGGAAGTTCGTATCTCCCCTGTGCATGGCCGTGCTCACCACGGCCAGCGTCATCCAGCTGGGCGTCACACCCCCTGGCTACAGCGCCTGGATCAAGGAGGAGGTGAGAGCGGGGCAAAACTTCAGCACAACAGGCTGGCTAGAGGGGTAAACCTTTAGAGGGCACCCAATCTGTGTTCTTTACCAGAACCCCGGGTGGGTGGGGCATTGTTCCTGTAGCACAAATGGGGAAACCGAGGCTCAAAAAGGTTAACACACTTGCCCAGTCTTTCTATCCCGTATTCTCTCTCTCCATGTCTGTGGAGTGGAATGACCCACCCATTTCACAGGTGTGGAAACTGAGACCCGGCTCCTGAGCAGCTGACTCAAGTAGTCAGCAATCCCTGATGGCTCCCATCTCTGCTGGTGCCTGGGCTGGGTGGGGGAAGGGAAGGATGGGGAGGAGGAAGGCAGCCAGCGAGGGCAGGGAGAGGCAGTCCTGGAGGTCCCGGAGGGCAGGGGCCATCGCGGTGTCTGGCAGGGGCCCTCACCCCCACCTGCCTCCTGCCCACCCCCAGGCTGCCGAGCGTTACTTGTATTTCCCCAACTGGGCCATGGCCCTTCTCGTCACCCTCATTGTTGTGGCCACCCTGCCCATCCCCGTGGTGTTCGTCCTGCGGCACTTCCACCTGCTCTCCGACGGCTCCAACACCCTCTCCGTGTCCTACAAGAAGGGCCGCATGATGAAGGACATCTCCAACCTGGAGGAGAACGACGAGACCCGCTTCATCCTCAGCAAGGTGCCCAGCGAGGCGCCCTCCCCCATGCCCATGCACCGCTCCTATCTGGGGCCCAGCAGCACGTCGCCCCTAGAGACCAGCAGCAACCCCAATGGACACTATGGGAGCGGCTACCTCCTGGCCAGCACCCCTGAGTCAGAGCTGTGACCACTGTCCCCACCCTGCCCACCTCGTTCCCACGCCCAGCCTGCCCACTTGTCCTGGCCTGGCCTCTTCCTCCTCAGGGCCTTGATGTCCAGGCCCTCTGCCCAAGGCCAGAGGGTATGCCTGGCCACACCCCCCACCCCAGTTCCAGCTGACTTCTGCTCCCTAGACTTGAGCAGAGGGCTGGGGGCAGCTCTGCCCCCCATCCAGCCCCTCAACCCATCTAACCCTCTGAGATCCTCTCACCAATTTCCAGCCAAATAACCAGAACAATCCAGAAGTCCTGATTCCCAGCACAGGGAAAACTCCAAGTGGCCATGTCAGGGTCACTCCACTCTCCCGCTCTCCCTGTAACCTGCCACCTGCAGTTCTTGGGTCTTGGGCTTCTCCCTTGACGCGCCGCACCAGGGTGGGGGCAGAGCGCTTTGGCCCAGCCTCTTTCGGGAGCAGGACTCACCATCCTGTGCAGCCCATACGGGGCTGCTCCTGGGTCTAGAGATGGCCTGACTGAGGTCTGGGCGTGGGGACAGGGGTGCCAGGACTCAGGGCTCAGACTTGGACTCAGAAAGGTGGAAGCTCCCAGGTTCTGTTGGTAAGGTGGGAGGGTACTTTCTGTTTTGATCATGCACCTTGGCAGCCAGTGGGGTAAGGGTGGGGTGACGGGCTCCTCAGCCCCGGGCTCCAGGTTGGAACCAGTGATGGCCTTGTCCCTGCCTGGGGTAGGTGGGGTGTGCCCCCGCATCCTGCCTGGGAAGGCAATGAGCCCTTCCCAGCCTCACTTCCCACACCCCAGCCCCAGCCAGCCTGGAACCCAGGGTGGTGCTTTCCTTGAGAGAGAAGGGGACTGTGCCAGGAGAGATTTCCAGAACACAATGAGGTGGGGCACAGCACAATTTAGATGATTTGGAGCACAATTGTGAAGCACACACCCACTCCCCTCCCCTGGAGCCAGGTTTTCTCTCTAGTGGCAGCTTCTCCCCTGGAAAGAGGGTCCCTGGAATTCAGGAGCTCACACCCAGGAAGCCTCACGCCCCGGGGAATGAGAGATAACTTCACTGCCCTTTGGGGCTGCCACCATGCTCCCTGTCACACAAGCACAGGCATCCAGTGTGCACACCTTGGAATCCTCGCCCAAGCCTCCGGCCTATGGCAGGAGCCCCCACAGGGGAGCTGTGGGCAGGGAGGGGAAGGGGCCTCTCTGTCCTGAGGGCGGCATCCCCACCTACTCCAACCTTCAGGGCCTCCCCAGGGAGGAGGGTTGCCTTCAGAGTGCAGGCTGGGAGGATGCGGAGCTGATTGGAAGATAAAGGTCTACTGAGCCATGGACGTATGCACAGACAGATAGACAGGCGGATGGATGGATGGATGGATGGATGGATGGATGGATGGATGGATGGA
>JAKSZT010053947.1:5444770-5671628 GCA_026826555.1 Tolypeutes matacus | reverse complement strand
GGATGGATGGATGGATGGATGGATGGATGGATGGATGGATGGATGGATGGGTGGGTGGGTGGATGGATGCAAGAGTGGAAGGGTGGAAGGGTGGATGGAAGGAAGACTGGCTAGGACAGCAAACCTCCATCTTTGAGAGCCATGGGCAGGGTAGGAGCAGGCTGCGGTGCTCCATTCTGGGGCGTCCCGAGTCACTGTAGTTGCCTGTGGCTCTGATTGCTGTCAGCACTGGAAGGGACAGTCCTGGCCCAGGGTTCCCACCTTCACCCTTTGGACCCCCTTCAACCAGCTCCAATCCCACCCATCCCCACCCTACCATGTCCCTTACTCAACCTGTCCCCCACCCTTTCCCCTCTTTCCTAGCCCTCCCAGCCCTCCTGTCCTTCCTGGGTGTTTGGAGGGAGAGGGAGATCCCCATCTCCCCAGACAGATGAGCCTTTGGGGTACAACGTCCCACCTCAGGCCCCCTCCACCTGACAACCCCTCCTTTCTGGCCCCATGCCTAATCCCAAGCAAAATTAGCAACAGGAAAAGCAAGGCCCCAGGAGAGACGCTCTACTATATATACTCTTCTATGTATTCTATTTCTATTGTATATTCAATCTGTACATGTGGGTGTAAATGCTGTTAAATGACAAACCCAATATTATACCGTGGCTGGTGGACTATTTTCATCCTCAGTGCTGTACAGATCTATTTTCATTGTATATTTGATATATTTTTAATTTTGTAGCGTGTGGCTGGGCCAACCCCAGCCCGCCAGCCTGCGGGAGGGGGCTGACTGGGGCTGCCTGCTTGGTTTTCGTGGGCTCAGTAGTGCTCGTAGCCTTTTGCCGTCAGCTGGGCCCTGTCCCGGCGTGTCGTTGCTGTGTTGATGTAGGGCCCAGAGCTGTGTGTGTGTGTGTGTGTGCGTGCGGGCGCACGTGTGTGTGTGTGTGTGTGTGGTGGGTGTGGGTATGCGTAGGGTGCTGATTCGTGATTCCCAGTGTTCCCCACCTCCCGGAGACCACACTGCCCGCCCCCTGCCCCTTCCTGCTCCTCTCCACTCCATCCTGCTGGGCCTCAGGGCAGCAAGCCCTCTGCTGCGGCGAAAGGAGCGTCTTTCTCATGGGTGACTCATTGCCTTCACGCCAGAAACAGGGAAGGACATTTGGGGTAAAAAAACAAAAACAAAACACAATTCTATTTTGCTGTTCCCACTGGAGTCACAAGCTCTTTGTGTGGAAGAAAAGTACTGGGGTTCTTAGGCTGGTGAGACCCCAAGAGTCCTCTGTCCATGCTTCATCCTTGAGACAGTCCCAACCGTGTCCAGAAAGTAGCAGCCACTCCTTCTACTTTGCCTGGGATGCTTCACACCCCTCAGTGGAGCTGGGGAGCCTGGGGGTGAGGTGAGGCCAGAGAGGTTTCAGGGCAGGTGGGGCCCCCCAGGGAGGTGAGTCCCAGCCCCGAACTCCCTGGAGGAGCAGCAGGTGGCCAGAAAGGGGCGAGCCCCCAAGTCCTGCACAGGGTCCCCATCCCCCCAGGCTTTGGTGCTGATGCAGCACCTCCCAGAAGGGGAGTGGACGCCAGGGCTGTGAGTCGCTGAGGTGGGGGCAGAGCAGGGGTCTGCCGGAAGGAGTGCCCTTGTCCCCTGCCCTTGCCTGCCCTCCAGCCGCAGTCACCAGCTACTTGCTCGGAGCCTTCTGCCCTCTCCACCGAGGCTCCGTGAAGCCCAAGTCCAAAGGCAGGGTGAGGGTAGAGTGGACAGGTGGGGAGATGCCAGTGAGGAGGCCTCTGCCCTCCAGCAATAAGTCTGCAGGGGCTGCTGCTTTCCCAGTGCCAGGAGAAGGCCCCTGGGTCACCTGGCTGCCGTGGGAAGTGAGGTGGGGGGACGGAAGCTGCTGGGTCCCAGGCCCTCCATGGGCCTGCAGTATTATAGGGTGTGGGGCTGCCCTTCCATCCTTCTTCATGGGCAACCCCCTCCCCGGCAGAGCACACCCCACTGCGAAAAAGAGAAAGAGACACTGACAGTTTGGAGTGAACCCCAATTCCCTGAGTATCCCCAGCTCCTTCCACCAGGCCCTAAAATATGGAGTTCTGCTGCCCCTTCACTGAGACCAGGGGCTTAGGACCCCGGGGCCCTTGTCATCCAAGGCTTTGTACAGACCCAAGCACACGCACCCAGCGGTCACTTTGAGTTCTGGCCCAAGTTCAGGCCAATTCAAGGCCATGTGTCCCATGTGAGAGCCATGGGTCAGGATGGCTCAGCCCAGGGGAGGGGACGCAGCACTGTCACCCCCTCAGAAACCCTCCTTGCTCTCTCTTCTTCCCCACCATGGTGTACAATAAAGTGTCTGTTCTTACCAAACCCCCTCTTGCCTTTCTTACCTGCCCATGGGCTTGGAGGTGTGGGCAGCTGTAGATCCTGGGAAGCTTTGGTGGGAAAGAGAGGGCTGCTATGGGAGTTATGGGTGCTGGCTGGATGGGTGAGGAGTCAGGGGAGGGTGGGAAGGGATGTGGATTAATTTTTCTAAGAATTATCCCAGGTATTAACAATGCATGGGCTTTTAGTGGGCCTTTCTGGGTTCCAATAACTCCATGCCTCTAATATTTGATCTTTGCACATTTTTCCAGGCGAGGAAAATGGGGCTCAGTCTGATGTGAAGATGCTGTTTGGCATCCTCTTCTAGGACCCTGCAGGGAAAAAATCCCTCCTGGCTTTCCTGCCAGAGGGGCTATACCTCTAAGCTTTGCTCAAGTGGGGCGCTTTGAGGTCTATCTCCCAGAAGGGTATGCCTGGGAGCTGGAAGGTACCAGTGTTGAGGTCTGAGAACAAGGAGGGGGACAGCAGGGGCCGAAGGGTGCTGGGGAGGTGGGTTCATGGGAAACAAGCCATGTTCTAAGTTTGGAGGGGCTGCCCTTATCTTCAGGGGAGCTCTCCCTTTTGCAAACCTAAATCGAAGGTGAAGATGAAATGAGGATTTGAAATAACCCTATGTGCTCTAATTTCCCAAGCATTTATTTATTAAGCACCTACTGAATGCTTGGCACTCTGAAGAACAGGATGAGCTTGTGGTGGAGGTGGCGGGGGGGCGGATAGGGTGGAGTGAGGAGTAGGGGTGGAGCTGTTTTCCTGTCTCATCCTCAAGGAGCACAGACATTGGAGGAGGCAAGACGTCTGGCTTTCACCCCACTCCAGTCTGAAATACTGCTGCTTCATCAACACACAGCCAAGGTCCTCCTCAAAGCCCTTCCATTTTCTTCTCCCGCCAGAGAGGAAGGTGTTGTTCCAGATCCAGCCACCAGATGGCAGGAAACCCTCTCTCTCCAGATCTTAGCTGACCCTCCTCTCCCACTCCATCAGTATTCCTTTCTGAGTTAGTTTATTCATTGAACAAACTCGTATTAAGTACTCACCATGGACAGGCTCCATGCCAGCTATGGGAACAAAAGATGGATAAATCATACCCCGCTGTCCTTAGTTTTGTCGCTGGAGGAACCCCACGCCCTGCCTCTAAAATCTCCCCATCTCCACAGTTTCCATTAGCTTATCACAATATTCACAATAGAGAATTATATTATATGGTAGCAGAAATAGGCATTTTTATGGGTTGCTTATATTTTATGTCAGATTAAATTGTAGATATAGAGTAAGAAATAAAATCCATTCATGCCTTTCACACACTAAAAAACAACAAACAACAACAACAAAAACTCTCCAGGAATGCCCCAGGGCCAGAAATATTGCTCCTTATAAATTCATTCTGTTTTTCAGTTAAGGCAGTGTTTCTGGTCTGAGTGCCAACCCTCCTGCAGGACGGGCACACAGGCCCACCCACAGAGAGGCAATATAGCAAGGGGCTGGATCAGACTTCCCAAATTCAAATGCCAGCTCTGCCTTGAGCATTTGGGAGTCTCTCTGAGCTTGAATTTCCTAGTCTGTGAAGCAGAGGTAATGAATGAATTGAAGGAGATAATCCATTTTGCACCAGTTATTTATTGCTGGGTATCCAATTACCCCAAACTCAGTGGCTTAAAACAACCCTTTTATTTTATCTCAGGGTTCTATGGATGAGGAATTCAGGCAGGGCTTGTCTGGGTGGCTCTTCTGGTAACAACTGAGGTCACTTGGTGATGCTCAACTGGCAGGCGAGTATCACTCACATCATTTGAATGTCTGGCACCTCTGGGACTGGCTGGAAGGCTGGGCTCAGCTGGGACTGTCAGCCAGAGTGTCTACAACTGGTCTCTCCAGCACAGTTAATCTTTAGGTGGCCAGACTTCTGACATGACAGGTCAGGCACTCAGAGGGACTGTCCCAAGGGACAGAGGTAGAAGCTGAAACGGCATGACCTCACTTCTACTGTATTCTATGGGTCACAGCACCTGCCCAGAATTTAGGGGAAGGTGCAGAGACCCCACTTGTTAATGGGAAGGGTGTCAAACAATTTGTGACTACACAGGTAACAGGCCTGTCCTACAGTCATTTGATACCTGAATGGGAGCTGTGTTCTCCTGAGGGGACATCCAGCCTACAGATAAAGAACTGGGACAGAGAACAGGTAATTATGGGGAGGTGGGTATCTAAGTTTGGGCCTTGGGTTAAGGGGGGGAGAAGAGAAGAGCAAGTGGGCAGACAAGAGAGACAGCTTCTTCTGTCTCATGTTTGTCCAGAGCAGGTGGCATGTGGTAGGTTTGAATCATGGCTCTGTCACAAACTGGAGGCCCTTGGGCAAGTCACTCAACCCTCCGAACCTCCGTTTGCAAATCTGTAAAAGAGCAATGACAATTCAGTCTCTTCTTTGCAGAGCTGTTGTGGAGGAAAAATGAATTCCATCTGGAATGCATGCTGGAATACAGTATGGAATACGTTCCATAATGGAAGGCAATAGGCACCCACTGAATATTAGATTCCTTTCTTCTTGCAACCATGGGTGAGCCTATGGGGTCTGTTTCATTCTAGAGGCCTGTAACAGTTTGGCAGTTTGATATAGTTAAGAATTCCAAAAATAGATATTGGATTATGCTTGTAAACTGGTCTGTTCATCTGGGCATGATTAAATTATGATTGGGGATTTGATTGGGTCACATCAGTAGGGTGTCGAGCCCCACCCCTTGGTGGGTGGGGTCTCAAAGATAAAAGGACACGGCAAAGGACAGAGTGGGAGGTTTTGAGTTGGAGTTCTGATGCAGAGTCTTGAGCTGGAGCCCTGGGAAGTTAGCATACAGAGGAGCTTGGTAGTGAGGAGGGAGAGAAGGCCCCCGGAAAAGAGAAGAGCTGTTCACCTGACAGTTCACAGCTGGCCTTGTGGAGAGAGGCAAAGCCTAGAGAGCCTCATAGTCTACAGCTGACCTTGTGGAGGAAACAGAGGAGCTGAGCCGAAAGAGAAACAGAGCCCCGGGAAGAGAGGAACCCAAGAAGCCTGAACCCTGGCAAACGTCAGCAGCTGTCTTGCTCCAACACAGGGCAACAGACTTTGGTGAAGGAAGAAACTTATGCTTTATGGTCTGGTAACTGTAAGCTTCTACCCCAAATAAATACCCTTTATAAAAACCAACCGATTTCTGGTATTTTGCATTAGCACCCCTTTGGCTAATACAGGGCCCCATCACCCAATGAGTCTGTCTACCAGATGGTTTCAGCCTAAAACTCAAAGAAGCCATGGAAGAAGGAAAGAGAAAGCACCATTTGCAGGGAAGTGGGTACTCCAAGTTTGTGGCAGAGAGCTCACTGGCTCTGTACACTGCCCTGTTCTTCTAACAAACACCCACAACCAGACACATACTTTTCTCCATCTTCTGCCACAGGGACTTGGGCCAGAGCTGAAGTATTCCACAGACTGCAGTGATGTAGGGGTTAAAAAAAAAAAAAAAAGGCCCCCAATTCTTTAACACTCTCCCGTGAAGAAGTGGCATGTATGCTCCTCCCCTTGAATCTGGGTGGGCAAGTTTCTCCTTTGATCAGTCAACTTTGGCAGAAGTGATGCTATGTGGCTTCCAAGGCTAGATTAGGAAAGACCATGCCGCTTCTACCCAGTGTTCTTGGGATCCTCGTTTGGAGGGAAACCAGCTGCCGTGTAAGAAGTGCAGCTGTCCTGAGACCGTCATGCTGGCGAGGCCGCGTGTAGGTGCTTCAGCTGACAGCTTCAGCCCAGCTCCCAGCCGGCAGCCAGCATCAGCCATCAGCCAGCATCAGCCATCAGCCATCAGCCACATGAACGTGCCATCTTGACGGTTTAGCTCAACTGAGCTTCAGGGGACTGCAGCCCCAGCTGACATCTGAGTGCAGCTGCCTGAAAGACCCTTAGCTAGAACCGTGCAGCCAAGCCCTTCCTAACTTCCTGACCCACAAAATCATGCGTGTACTCAAATGGTGGTTGTATTTGCACCACTAAATTGGGGGGGTGTGTGAGATTTGTTTCACAGCAATTGTAACCAGAACACCAACCTTAGTGATCCTCTGGCCCAATATCCTCATATAACAGATGGGGAAACTGAAGCTCAGAGAGGAGAAAAGACCTACCCAGAATTCCCTCAACCAATGGGAAAACTGGGGCCACAGCCCAGGTTTCTTGACTCTCAATCTAGTGCTCCCTCTACCATACAGCAAGGTACTGATAAGGAAGGCTCTAACCCTTTCTCACCCTCCCTCTACCCCCCTTATTAATTCTAAACCGAATCGAGGCTTCTGTGTGCCTCGGACTGAGCTCAGCACAGGGAATAGAAAAGAAGACTCAGGTCCTGCCTTGCAGAGGCCATCACAATCTGACTTGGAACAACCCACTCTGGGTGGGTTGTTGGGTGCTTAACTTACATTGTCTTAGTTAAGAAGAAACCTGGGAGATGGATGGCAGGCGATGCCTGTCACTCACCAGCAAACAAACCATTATTAAGATGATGCCAGGCCAGCACCAGCTGCTGAGAGAGAGACTCAGTGGCAATCTGCCCTGGCTCCCTGGGTCAGAGCCAGCCAGGTTCTGGGTCTCTCTGTTCTGACAGGGCTGGCCTGAGCAGGGATGGATCCCTGGTTTCACGGGCATCCAAGAGGGGTCAGAGTTTGGTTTGTCTCTCCAGACAACTGTGTCCCCTCTCCCCAGGACACTGCTGGAGGGGACCAGACTTATCAGGACTAATTAACCACTCCAATGGAATGAGTCAGTTTGGCTGGAATTTAGCCCAGGTGGAGGAATCTGTACTTTTCTAGATGGAGAAATGCTGAGTGCCATGGAGTCTTGCCAGCTGGGCCCTGAGCTACCATGTGGGGTGTGGGGGTGGGGACGAGGTTCTCTGGATCCAAGTTGGGTCCCCAGTTCAGCAGCCTTGAGCAAAGAGGGTTCTGGGGTCCCCTCAGCAGACCCTGTGATTGCCATGAGGACTTTTCTATGTGTGGAGGCCACACAGGCCCCCACATCATTCCCTATCCCTGTTCTAGCCCCGGCTGCAGACCAGCCTCTGAGTTCACTGCTGCTCCTTAGGCTTCAAATCCTTCAAGGGGAAGGTACCTGTGAGCTGGCACCCAGGTCTCTGGCCGACCTCAAGTCCATGGTTTATGAGACCCCGGGTCCTGGCTTGGTCTGAGCTTGCGGCCTGTGCCATTCTGGTTCCTTCCCCCAAATCCGAGCCAACCAAGGTCATCTTTTGAGCTATCCAGACCTTCAAATACAACTTCACTGGGGTTTTCACAGCAACCCCACCCATGCCTTCAGCCCACGGGCAGAGCCATTCTAGCTGACCTTCCCAGGCTGGCATCCCTGTGAGCTGCCCGCTGAGCTGGAGTTCTCCCCAGGCCCCTCCTGGGAAAGCTCTGGGCATTTGATTTGGAGCCTGCGAGTCTCTTGCAGGCTGCCTGGGGGTGGGGGCGGGGTGTGAGGGGCAAGATAAAGTGAACTGATAAGCAAACCAGAGGCTTTCAGCCTTCTCTCACCCTCCCTCCTGTCCTTCTTCCATGAGGGGAAAGGCGCTATCACCCTCCCATACCCCATCGATGGGATCCGATAAAGCAATTCAATTAACTGGGCTGGGAGGAAGCAGGGTATGCTGGAAGAAGATGCTGTCTCCTTGGTTTGGATCTGAAGGACGAGGGGCCAGTCCCTGGCAGGAGCTGGAATGCCAAAAGGGGGGATGCTTGAGTACCAGGGGATAGGACCTTGCCTTGGCAGCCATGAGACCTGGCCCTAGGAGGCTGAGCCCCACACAAAGCCCCCAGTGGAGCTTGGGAGAGGAGGTAAAGGACTTTGATTTCAATCTCTTGAGCTTCCAGATGGCTGGATCGACTTTGGTTCTCAGAGGGCAAGGGCCTCTTTCTAGGGGCTCTAGGAAGGCTACAGGTGCTTGATGGCTCATTACCATCTCTTCCTATTCTTAGACCACCCCTTATTCCTGGTGAGGGAAATCCACCTTGGCTGACACCTTGGTGTGAACTGGCTCCCGGATGGATGCTCTTCCTTGACCTCCAAGAAGAGGGCACCTAGGGGTGGGAGGGGGAGAAGAGGGGGTCATGGGGGAAAGAAGCCTGGAGAATTGGGAATTTCCAACTGTTGCTGCCTCAAGGTCTTGCCGAAGCCCATCAGTTATCAAGGTCTTGGAGGAAGGGAGAAGGGAGAAAGCAGGCAGAGTCCCGATATCTGAGGTCCTGGAATTGACAGGAAGCTCCAGATCAGTTGCTACCCTAGGCCAAAAACAGGCCTGCTAGTACCCTTTACTCTTCCCTATCACAGCCCAGAGCTGAGGGTAACCTTCGGAGCCAGGGTCTCCTGCCACCACCAGGGGGCAGCATCCACTCATCCAGAGTGGGCTGTTACTAGGCGAGCTGGGCAAGGGCTCCCCTTCCTGGGTTCTGCACTTTGGGGGAATATCATGACTCCACACACACAGAAGGGATGGGGACCAGCCCAGGTAACAGGTTAGCCCAGAACTCAAGAATAAAACTTTCAGGAAGTGGTGAGGTCTTCTCTGGAGGCCTCTGACCCGAGGCTGAGCTCCCTCTCCAGGAGCAGATCAACGTGCTGAGCCAGGGTCCTTGCACCCAGCTGCCTCTACCGAGCTGTGCCCTCTGCTTCTGTTGGCTCTTCCTGGGTCCCCTCAGCCCCACCCACCCAGCCTCTGACTTCCCTTCCAGGCCTTCTCTCCTGGGAGCTCTGCACCCCCCTCCCCATTTCTCCAGATGCTCATTACCTTCAACCACAAACATGAGATTAGAGATTTATTGGGGTGGGGGAGGGTCTGTTTTTTTCACTGATATGTTTCCAGTCCCTCGAACAGCTTCTGGCACATAGTGGGCACTCAGGAAATATGGACCGAATGAATAAATGAATCCAGTGCTGGCTGCTGCAATTTTTTTTTTGCCTCCTCCCCCTTCCCTTTCCCATCAGCCTCTTCCTTTTCTCTCCTACTTTAAGGGAATGACTAAATTTCAGTCATCCAGAGAAATGGGAAAAGGCTAAGGGACCCCAAAGGAGTTTGCCAGGACAGAGGCCAAATAATACTTTAAAGGTATTTATTACAGTCAATTCCTTAATATTCTCTCTGTGGTTCTTCCTCCATCCAGCTTCTTGCTGAAATGCAGACATCAGGTCTGAGAGGTGGGTTGGGGGTGGGAGGCCGGCACAAAGCAGGTACCAGCAAATGTGAGCTTCCGCCCAGATGGTCCCCACCTCCCCTGCGTATCACTACAGATCATCAAGGATCAGTGTCACTTTGGTTTTCAGACCTCATTAATGATGACTTTTGCTTATAAGAATCTGTTGCAATTGCAGTGGGCTTTTAAACTTTCTTCAGAGCACACCCTGTCCCTTCTCTAGTTTTTCCCAGTATACCTAGGCACACTGGCTAATCTGGAAAGTGATGGTGCACAGGTGTCCTGGGCAGGTGTGTTAACCACCTTGCATTTCTAAAATCCTCCTTTCATCATGCAGACTGACATGGAGGCTGCCTGAAGCTGTTAAAAAAAAAGCGAAGAGATTCACTTAAAGATGTAAAAGAGGTCTGGATTTAAAAACAAATAAAAACAAATGAATTTGGAAATTGCTCTTGGAATAAGGCCAGGATAGTCCGGTTGGTGCCTAATGTGGATATGGCAGTTTCTCTGTCACCTAGCAAACAGGTTCTCAGAGGCAGGCACCGTGGAAGCCATCAAGATCAAAAAGCGCAGTGCCGGCTCGGGGTCAGAGAGGGAGGATAAGGCACACACACCGGCAAAGTCAAATTGCAATGAGGAAAGCAACATTTAAACTAGGAGGGAGTCGCAGGCAGGACATGGGCACCTCCTACGTGCCCTCCCAGCCCCTCCGGGCAGCGAGGAGCAGGGACTTTTAACAGAACGATCTTTCTGAGTCCCCTTCTCCACCCCCACTCCCATAACATATATTTCTTTGGACAGAGCCAGGGCTCCGGTTTCCTTCCACGCAGGCGAGGAGACGCTTCTCTGCCCAAGGCCGTCCCCATCGCGGAGCCTCGGTGACTGCGACATCTAGGAAGTAGCCTCAAGACCACAGACGTCTTGACACCCTCGAAAGTGCATGTTGGGGGCGGGGTGGTGGGGAGGCCCCAACACCGTGCCTGGTGCAGGAGGGGGCAGTCTTCTTTCTGCGACACCGTCTCCCCACGCTCTATCTTCCCCGGCCTCCCGTCAGCCGCAGTGAAACAGCAACAATGAGACCAGCTTGTCGGGGAGGGGGCTACGCGCGCAGTAAGGAGGGGCCTGCGGAGGCGAAACCCGGGTTAGAGGTCAGGGGTCGTGAGCGCTTCGGTATCACCCGGGCTGCAGTGGGAGGAGCTGCGGGCTCGTGGGAGGCGGAAGGCGGGCGGCGAGGGGCGGGAGGGGACCGTGGCGGAAGCGCGCAGGGGCGGCGCGCTGCGCTGGGCACTGGCGGCGAGAGGGTTACGCGCCTCGGCTTGGCTCGGCTCCGCGGAGGAAGGCTGTAGCCGGGTTGCCGGGGCCCTGCGGCGCACCGGCCAGGCACCGTGCCGCGCCCCTCCCGCCCCGCCCCACGGAGGGCGCGCCCGGGCTAGGCGGAGCCGGGAGAAAAAGGCGCCACCGGAGCGTGGCGTCCGCAGCAATCGCCGGAGGAGGACGGAAAGCCCCTGAACCCCTGCCCACCGGTGCCAAGGCGCCCTCTCCCGTAGGCCACCTCCCCGCCCGCCCCCTGCCGCGAGCCAAGGCCGGCGCCCTGCCCGGAGATGGGCCGACACGTGGATGGCGTGGCTCCCAGCGCCGCCAGATCGCAAGAGCCCGGCGCCGGGGCACTGCGCTGAGGCTCCCACTCAGCGCGGCCCGGGAAGCCTGCAGGTGTCCTTGGACGCTCGGCCGCCGGCCGGGGCACTCCGTCGCCAGTGCCAAGAGCCCCGCTCGCGGGAGCGGCCCCGCCTTCCAGGCTCGGTGCCGCGCAGGACGCCCCGTCTGAGGCCCCCCCCGCCCCAGCGCGGCCCCCGCAGCGCTGCACCCAGCTCAGTTCCGCTCGCAGCTGCTGCCAAGCCACGGACGCAGGACCCGAGGCTTGCGCCCGCCGGCGCGCTTGTTTTTCTCCTGCTGCCGCCGCCTCGCCCTGCGCAGCTCCCGCCCTCCCGCCAGTTCGCTGCGCTCGGCTCAGCCCCGCCCGCCATCCATGCCCTGCGCTGGATTTATGAATGGGGAGAAGAGGCCACATGCGGCCGCCGCCGCCGCCTCGTGTTGACCGCTCGCAGCCCGGGCCTGCGGAGCTCCGGCTGCCGTGAGAGCGTCGCCTCGGCCCCGGCAGCCGCTCGGAAGACTTGTTGCTGCTGCGTTGCCGCCGCCGCGGGGAAGCCGGCGGCTCCTGAGGCTCGGCGCGGTCTGGGACTGGAGGGTGGCCCGTGTGAGTGAGTGTGAGCGCGCGCCCCGGACCCTCGCAGTGCGCCGGGACTGTGTGCATCCTTGTCTTTGGGGGGACTGAAGGGGGGCGTGTCCCCGAGCATCTGTGTGCCCAATCTTCACCCAGGAGTGTGTGTGTGCTTGCCCCTGACTCTGCCGGTCCCTCGCTTTGGTCCTCGACTCTCCTTTACCCCTGCAGCGCTCCCCGGCGCTGCCTGCCCAAACTCCAACCACCTGTGCATCCGAGAAACCCAACTCCTCCCGCTCGGTGCCCCGGGAGGGGGGGAGGCAGGGGCAGGGCCACGCCGCAGAGGGGGCCGCCGCCGCCTCCTACCTCCTCCTGGTCTCCTCCTCCTCCCTCGTCTGACGCTGCCTCCTCGGGAAGGGTGTTTGGAGGGCAGCGGCCGCCCCAAGCCGGAGCCCCGCAGCGCTTCTTATGATCAGCTCGGTGTGTGTCTCCTCCTACCGCGGGCGCAAGTCGGGGAACAAGCCTCCGTCCAAAACATGTCTGAAGGAGGAGATGGCCAAGGGCGAGGCGTCGGAGAAGGTCATCATCAACGTGGGCGGCACGCGACATGAGACCTACCGCAGCACCTTGCGCACCCTACCGGGCACCCGCCTCGCCTGGCTGGCCGATCCCGACGGCGGTGGCCGACCCGAGTCCGATGGCGGTGGCGCGGGCAGCGGCGGCGGGGGCTGCGAGTTCTTCTTCGACCGGCACCCGGGCGTCTTCGCCTACGTGCTCAACTACTATCGCACAGGCAAGCTGCACTGCCCCGCCGACGTGTGCGGGCCGCTCTTCGAAGAGGAGCTCACCTTCTGGGGCATCGACGAGACCGACGTGGAGCCCTGCTGCTGGATGACTTACAGACAGCACCGCGACGCCGAGGAAGCGCTCGACATCTTCGAGAGCCCGGACGGAGGCGGCGGCGGTGCGGGGCCCACCGATGAGGCCGGTGACGGTGAGAGAGAGCTGGCCCTGCAGCGCCTGGGCCCCCACGAGGGCGGCGCGGGCGCCGGGCCCGGGGGCTGCCGCGGCTGGCAAACCCGCATGTGGGCGCTCTTCGAGGATCCCTACTCCTCCCGGGCGGCCAGGGTGAGTGGCGGGATCCCAGGGCTCCCCTTCTGGGGTTTGCAAGGGTGCGTGGCTGCGGTGGTGGGCAGGGAGAGGGGATGGAGACTGTGACTTACCTACCCCCGCGTGGGCGTTCCCTTCTCCCTCCCAATTCCCCTCACCTTCCCCGGGCCCACAGGGGAATTACACATTCCCACCCTCTCCCATGCACGCTCCATCAGGAGATTGCACACACTGACTTACTACTTGGATCTAATCCCAGCTGCCTCCTTTGCGGCATCCCCTCCCAGTGAGTGGGGTGCCCTGAGCTCAGCTCTTCCACCCACTCCTCTGGTTTGCACAGGCCCCCTATCTCCATGTGCTCCCCCTCTCACTGCTCCACAGGGCTTCAGTCCTGGGGAGTGGGATTAGGCCTTCTGCTGGGGTCAGGCAGGGTTTAGGTGAAGAAAACGAGGGTAAGTGCCACTCTGTGGGAGGCATTGTGCTAGATGCTTCCATAAAGGCCACCTCACTTAAATCTTCCCAGTGTGCTAGGAACTATCCATTTAGAGGAACTGGACACAGGCTTCTACGTTTTCAGTTCATATGAGGCAGAGCTGGGACCAGAACCCAGGCCTCTGGTCCAGGTTTAGAAGAGGCCTTCTTTCTTCCAGGAAGATAAGTCAAGATGCCTGTCCCATACCATGCCCTCAAGGCTTCCTGTACCCTCAAGATGTCCTGGCCTCAGCTGGGGTAATGGGGAGCTTAGAAAAGAAGGGCCTAGTGTTATGGACCCTTTGGGCTCCCACAGCCAGTGCCTGGTGATGATACCACATTTGTTCCTTCTTCCAACCCCCACCCCCACCCCCACTCCACCACATACCCACAAGTCAATCCCATTTCTCTTTACCCCTTTACATTGAAGGGGCTGGTGAGAGAGACACTCACTCACCCCATTTTGCTTGGATGGCTACAAAAAAAAAAAAAAAAAAAAAACCTGACCGATGGCTTTGGGTTCTTTAAAAAGAAACTCCTGAGGTCCCGTGTCTGATCTTGTGACCAGAAGTCTAAGGCCTGGCTGGGGTCTTAACTGGGCTGAGCAACAACAGGAAAGCACATGATTTGTTGGGTCTGGGGACTGCCTCCTGCTGTGGGAGCTGGCCATCACCTCTGGCACCCTGAGCTGTCACGGTAATGAGTCTCAGAGCCCTGCCACCCGCTCCAACACCTGCTGTGTGCAGCATCAACCCAGTAATGGAAGGAAAAGTTCCACTTCCCCTCCCAGGGGAGGGGAGGAGTTTGGGGCATGGGGCTGAAAGGTGGGGCCAGGCTGGCATAAACGCTAGCCCCAGGTGGATTCATCTCCTGCCTAGAAGAGAAAGAAAGAGGTCTCGGGGGCTGTGGCATACCAGGCTGGGGCTGCACTGGAAGGCAGGGACCATTTTTAGGACCAAGAGCAAAGCCAGGGTCAGCTGCCTTCATTTCTCTCCCTGCAGCCCTGAGACCGGCTCAGAAGGTGAAGGCAGAGGAATGCCTGTGGGCTGGGTCTGCTGTGGGTGCCCTGGGCTGCTTGTGCATGTCACCAACCCTGCCAGTGTCAGCTCTTGTCTGTCTGAGATGAGGTAGTTAGAGGAGTGAGGCCCAATTTCTGAGCCTTCTGGGGTCTTTGGCAGGGCAGTTTCACCTGCTCAGGTTCTTCCCTCTGGGATTCCAAGGGGCTATACCATCAATGAGTTTATTTTCTGCTCAATTCGCAGCAGAGGGAGCCAGCGGGGGGGGGGGGGGCCCCCGCGCGGGGCGGGGCTCTAGTCTGCCCCTTGCTGTCCTCTGTTGGAGGTGGAGTTGCATAAACAAGGGCATTGCAGTTGAGGTCTCAAGTTTGGGGCCAGGCAGGGTTAATTCCTCCCATTTAAGAGAGGACACCAGGATTCAGGGAAGTTAAATGTCTTGCTAAAGATTCCTAACTAGTAGCAGAGCTGGCAAACCACCCCTGGTTTCCAGCCTTCTGGTAATTCATACTGACGTGAATAGCTTCTTGGACGGTTGGCTGGCACCCAAGCCAAAAGAGGACTTACCTACTTCTAAGGGACACAGGGAAAGGCAACCCCCCCGGCTGTTCCTGGGACACACAAGTGGGAATACACATTTTTTTTACAAATTAGTGAATAATAACTGCTACTTCTTGAGCACCCCAGGAAAGTACTTGGCTTTGTACTTTACATTAACCTCTAGTCTCTCAGTAAACTTAAAAGGAGGGTGCCATCCCTGTTTAACAGATTAGGAAGCGAGGCTGTGAGAGGGTAGACAATTTTTCCAAGATCACACAGCTAGATGGAGGCCAGGCTGGCATGCAAGCTAGTGCTCCCTGACTCCTTGCTTTTCCAATGACAACATACTCTTTCCCCTGAGCTAGGCTGCTCTTGAGGTGGAGAAGAGGTGGCTCGCTCCTTGCTCTGGCCTGGGGAGCTCTCTGAGCTTCTGTACTTCCTGGGGATGACATCAGGAAGCCCAGGGCAGACGAGGCCATCAGCAAGGATACTACTCTGTTCTACCTCCAGGGGGTGCCGTGCTGTGCAGGTTTTTTTCGGGGCTGAGCCCTCCCCTTCCGTTTACCCCAAGCCAGGAAGGTTGCCCCTCGCTGCCCCAGCCCTGTTCCCTGTGTATATGTGCAGATGCCCTCCCACTCCATCACCTCCCTGAGCCTCTGCCCCCCTGGAAGGGGCCTGCCCCTGCGGAGTGGTGGGCTTGGGGTGCTCTAGAGGGCAAATCAGGGCTGAAGAGCAGTGCTCTGCCCCGAGGTGTTTCTTTGCACACAGCAGCCCCGTCATTTGAGCAATGCGTTAGGACAGGAGCAAAACAGACACCAACGGAAAGTGAACTGAGCTCATGAGGGGAGCCTGTTGCCTAGCTACCAGCCTGGCCCGCAGAACCCTTTCCCCTTCAGACAGGCCCCTGGCCTGGGGTGCTCACCCCTGATCCTTTCCCTGGCTGGGCCCAGCGGCAGCTGTTGCTGTGGTCTCTTTCTGTGGCCTGACCTGAGGGGCAGCCACAAGGGGCAGGCTGGTCCCATCACCCTCTGCCCACTGCTCATAGCCTTAGGCCGAGCGAAGGCTCACAAACAGACAGGGGGCTTCACAGTCTGAAGGGGGGCAGTGGGGCTTAGGACAGAGTCCCTGCCCCCTCATCCTCAGTCTCTCAGGCCTCAGGGGCTGGACTGGCTTTAACTTGGTTAACCCAGTTAACCCGGTTAGCAGCCCCATTATAGTCTTTCACCTTTGGCCATAAATCAGTTCCTGATGGGTTTTCCCCACTGTCTTTGCCTTCTGAGTAGAGGAGGTGACCTATGGCACCCCGGCCACTCTGGGGATGCAGCTAGAGCCAGGCTTTATCGTTTATTAAGTGTGCACTGTGTCAGGTACTGTGACCTGTGCTTTCTTCTAACGCCTCTTTTGGCCCCTATGAGGCAGGGATTATTAACCTCAATTTACAGATAAGGAAACCAAGGCCCAGGGGGGCTTGTCCAGTTCACGCAGCTGGTGCTAGAGCTAGGATCCAAACCCAGGCCTCGTGAATCCGGTTCTGTGCCCCTGCGTCCCTGTGCCTCTGCCGCCTCCCATGCCTCCTGCCCACAGAGCGTCTCTGGCTTCAGGAGGGCTGAGAGCACCTAAGCTCTCTGCCTAGAATTGCTCAAGTCTGAGCTCTTTTTTAGCCCCTTTCACTGTGGGACTTCCAAAGGCAACAAAAGAAAAGCAGGCTTGGTTAGGAAGGGAGGCCTGGTTTCCATGGGCGCTGGCAGAGGACCGAAACTAAGGCCTTCTAGGAAAGAGATGGAAGCTTCGTTCCTGTTGCCCTGCCTCTGAAGGCGCCGCCCCCCCCCCCCCCGGGGGGCCCGGCATGGCCTGGAACTTGCAGAGCCTTGCGGGCCATACCTGGCTTTGGAGTAAGGGCCTGGGCGGGCTGATCTTGTGCCCTCTGGGCTAGGAGAAGCCAGAAGGGCTGTGCCTGGATGCCCCCCACAGCAGCAACCCCCCCCCGCCCCCCCAACCCCCGCAGACCCTGCCCTGAGGCAACCTCCCAGGCTCCTCCTCGGTTTGTTTTGTGTTTTCCTCTCTTGTTCTGAACAGACCAACATTTGC
Organism: Tolypeutes matacus; assembly: GCA_026826555.1. Classification (NCBI taxonomy): domain Eukaryota; kingdom Metazoa; phylum Chordata; class Mammalia; order Cingulata; family Chlamyphoridae; genus Tolypeutes; species Tolypeutes matacus. The sequence goes on along the minus strand of JAKSZT010053947.1, from coordinate 5,654,632 downwards.
CTCTGAACATCTTGTCTCTGGATGATGAGGTGTTTCTGTTTCTCATCGTTTGGGGTGGGGTGGGGGATAAAATAAACTTGGGCTATTTTGGAAAGTGGGGGAGAAGAGCAGGCAGGAGCAGAGTCAGGCAGCTGGGCCTTGGGAACGGGGAGTCCCTGGGCCCCTCTCCTCTGCTGGTGGACAGTGTCAGCCTGGGATGCTGGAGAGCAGCCGAGATCGAGGGCCCAGTTGTCTGGGGGAATTTCTGAGCATACCTTTGTCACCTCTAGTGCCGGTCCATGGGACGGACGACCTTTCTTCATGGCTCTAGCCAGTCAGAAAACATTTACTGAGCACTTACTATGTGCCAGACACCATACTGGGTTCTAGATATAGAAAGATGAGTCAGAGGCAGTCCCTATTCCTGAAGAGAGCCCGGTTCTGATGGAATGGGCAGCACCTTGGGGAAATTTGTTGATAAGAAATGGTAACGACAATAAAAGATGGATTGTGAGAGTGCCGCAGTAGTTGTAAAAAAATAAAATTGAATAGGACATGAGAGGAGGAAGTGACAAATCCCAGCTCTTTGTGGGTCGGGGTTGGTGGGGTGTTTAGGGAGGCTTCTGCAAGGAAACAGAAGCTAAGCTGGGTGATCCTTGTAGGATGATAATGACTTAACTCCTGTAAATAATTTTTGTAAGGGAGCAGTCTATAAATAAATATATATAAAAAAATAAATTCTCAATGTGCGTAGTTCTAGGTCATGCAGAGTTGGGGAAGGGGGACTTTTCCTAGCCAGGGGTTCATTCCCAGAAAGGGCTGCATGGGACATGAATAGGCAATAACCAGGAATTGCATTTGGCCGGATAGTAGGTTCTTGGCCAGCAATCTCAGCTGGACTTAATTCCTTCTGGGGCTAGGACTCGTCTACTCTGGGCAGCACAGCTTCTTTGAGAGGCTCTTCTTGGGTGGGCATAGGGAGAGGCTGGCTCTAGACCCTGAAATAAGAGTGTCCTGGCCCAGGGTGAGAGGAAGAGCCAGGGCCAGATTCTGTTCTTAGGGGAGTCCAAGGAGGGGAGGAGAGGACCCCTTGGCTGGGATCTGGGTCTCAGTACGAGCCCTTACCTAGGAGCCTGGGGACAGCAACAGAGATCCTAGCTCTTACCACCCCCACCCCCCCCAGGGCTGCCCCCACTCCCTTTTCAGCACTGCCTGGGCATTAGGCTCTTGCTTTCCAGGAAGCCCCTCACCCCTCCCCACAGATCTTACTCTGCAATTGTCTGGCTGTGAGCTCAGTTTTCCCTTCTCTTACACTTCATCCTTAATATAGGTTAGGTTTTGTGCATGAGTCTCCCTCTGTTTATCCATGCATCTGCCTTCCTGGCCATTCTTCCTGTGGCTACTCCCACCCCATCCTCCTACCCCTGTAGATTGTATTCAGTTCCCAAATGACTGGTGTCTGTCACCCCTCCCCTCGACCTAACCTGTGCCAGATTCCTGAGACACTCCAGGCTCTGCACTGAGTTTTACAAATATGACTTCATTTAATCCTCAAAATAACTCTATAAGGTAGGTACTACACTCATCCACTCAAATACACTAAGAATGCTCTGACCTCAGGGCCTTTGCACTGCCTGTTCCCACTGCCTCTTGCACTCATCCTCACATGACTCACCCCCTCACTGCCTTTGGGCCTCTGCTCAGATGTCACCTTGGCCTTGAGGCCTTGGCTAACCAACCACCCTTTGGAAATAGCTCCCCCACCCTCATATTCCTCTTCATTTTTCTCCCTAACACTTATACCATCCAATACACTCTGAGTTGTACTACTTAGTTGGTTGACAGTTTCCCTCTCCACTAGAACATAAGGTCCAAGGGGCAGGGATGTGTTTCTGTTTTGTTTCCTGCTGCCCCCCAGCACCCAGAATAGCACCTGGCACATAGTAGGTTCTTGAGACTCCATTTTACAGACAAGGATCCTAAGGCTTAAAGAGGTTAAGTAACTCACCCAAGATCTCATAGGCCATAAGTAGCTTGAACCCAGGAGTGTGTGACTTCACATGTCCCCAAGGTAGAGAAGGCTGATACTGGCGCTAGCCCACCAGCTGAAATATCTGGGCCTTGGGGGTCCCCTTGCTTGCTGGGCCCAACAGGACACAGCCAGCCAGCGTGTGTCTGAGGGGTCCGGGGGCAGGAGGAAGCTCTGAGAAGCAGTCTCCTGCACACAGGCTGGAAGCCTTCCTGACCAAGACAGTGAGCCCCTCCTGTATCCTGCCAGCAGGCAGGAGAGGAGCTGCTACCTGGCAGAGCCAGTTCCCACAGCTGGTTTCCTGCTTGGGCAGTTGTGACTTCCAGCAGAATCCCTGATCTGCATCCTCATGCAGTGGAAAGCACTGAGTGCATCAAGCCCTCGCTGCCGAGGCCCTGGGAACCAGAGCAAGCCACTTCTCCCTGGACCTCGGTTTCTTCCATTTGTAAAACAGCAGGAAGGGAGCTGAACTGCGTGACCTCCCAACTGCCTTTCAGTTATAAAGAGCCAGGAGAGTGATATTCTTGGCTCCAGCTCCAGCTCACCTTCAGAAGCTGCGAGCAGGGTTCCATGGAGCCCACTCACACCTCCTCGGCACTGTCATATCAGTAAGAACTGCCCTTTATTGAGTTCTTATTGTGTGCCAAGCACTTGCCATGTAGAGGCTCATTTCATCCCACAATGACACTACGAGGCAGATACTAGTACTAGCCCCATTTTATAGTGAGGAAACAGGCACAGAGTGTACCGTTTACCTGGTTTAGCGGCAGGGCTAGCATTTGAAGGCCAGGCCATCTGACGCCAGGGCCAAGACTTCTAACCCTGGGCTCCTAAGTTCTCCTTTGCCCTCAGTCTCAGCTCCCCTAAACCAAAGAACCCCAAGCCTGGCAGCTCAGGGGCTGAAGGGAGGAGGCTCAGATGCCCACTGCCAGCTCTTATAGGATGGCCTGGTAGGGGCCAGATAGGAGGCTTGGACTCTGGGTTTTGATCTCTGCAGGGTGCTGTCGCTGCAGTGCCTCCCCCACTACCCCCAGGCCCCTTTCTGTCCAGGGAAGCCCTCCTGGTCAAGGGAATTGTGAAAAAGAGAGGAGGGTCCCAGCGCCCAGAAGAGAAGGCCTGGCCAGAGGCCCTGAGTGCAAGCAGGGTCAACCACTTACAAACAAGTGCATATAATTTAGTTTGGGGAATAACTTAGGGGGAAAAGGCATACTCTGGGCCCTGAAGGGAGACCTCTAACATTGGAGAAAGTGCAGGAATCCAGGCTGGGCCCTGGCTCTGTCTCCCCTGGGAGTGGGGGCTTCCTGGGTCTGCCTGGCACCTGGCTGCCAGCCCCGGGAAGTTTCAGGGGATCTGAGGCCCCACCAAATTTTCATTAAAGAAATAGGTGCTTCTTGTTTGGTCAGAGGAAGGCACTTAGGGAGAGTGTGAGAGCCAGATTCTGTTCCTGAGCCAGTCATCTCTCTTGTGCCTCCGTTTCCCCCGTTTCCCCCAAGAAGAGGACACACTGGGCTACTCTTTACCTTCTCTCATCTTCTTGGGGGGGGGTGGGGGTGGAGGGGGGATAGAAGTAAACAGATGGGGCAGTTCTGTGTTTTGTTTTAAAGCAAAAGTGAGTGGCCGCTGCAGGGCATCGTGTCCTAATCCAGGATGGGTGGTTTGTATCTACTGGACCTGATTCTCTTGCCTGCTGCAGACTGAGCCCTTGTGTGTGTGTGTGTGTGTGGGGTGACAGCTGAGAAGGGATCCTTGGCCCTTCCCAGAGAAGGGCCAGGGCTGGTGCTGCTCTCCTTCCCACTCGCTATGCCCTGCGCTCGGCCCCTTGGCAGCCCTTTCTGAACTTGTTTTTCCAAATCGCTAATTAACTTCACGCTTCGGCTCCCAGGTGGGCCAACTCTCCTGGCTAACTTTTCTTCTGAGAGAGAAAGCTCTGGCTTCCCAGGCTTCCTGGCAGAGCTGGGATCTGCTGTCCCCACCCCTTATCCTGACCCCTGACAGCTGCCTCTGCCTCTGGGGGTTGGGGAGGTTTAGGAGGGATGCTGGAACTCTGGATTCCCAACATCTCCATCACACCCGAGCAGACTCCTTCACCAGCTTACCTTTGGATGGCCAAGGAGAGCCCACAGGCTGGAGCCATTTGTGCAGCATTCACATCAGGCTGTATTGTCTTGGCAGCCCATTTGTCAGAGGAGGAAAAATGAGGCCAGAAAAGAAACATGAAATTTACCTTCATGGGCAGAAGCAGGCAGGAGAAGCTCCAGGCCAAGCTGCAAAGAGGGGAAAGTGTTGCTGTAGCCTGCTTCTCCACCCCAACCTTTTGTGCTGCTCTGATAACCCATCCACGTTAAAGTGCAAATGGGATGTCTTAGTGTGTGATGGGAGTCTGTCCTAAGCCAAAGGTATGCAGCCCTAAGTGTAAAATAGCAGGCATCAGGGAGCTGGCTGGGAGCAGTACTAACAATTCAGAGAAGGCCTATTGGACCTCTGAATTGACCCTGCCCAGGAGGTGGTAAAGACAGGGTGTCATGAAGCGGAGATCCAGCCTCTGAAGTTAGACAATTCCAAGTTCAGATCCAGATTCCATGCCTCCTGGGGCTGTGTGACTGTAGGCAAGTATGTAAGCTCTCTGGTCCTCAATCCCTCCTGCCTAAAACGAGACGGCAAGACCTGCTTCACAAGGTGCGGGGATGACCGAAAGCAAGAACTTGTCTCAGTGCCTGGCACCGAAAAGACAGCTAATGGACAGACATTCATTCCCAAAGTTCAACCCTGGACGTGCTGCTTCCTGCTTAGTTTCCCAGATCTCCCCGTACTTGCCATTGGTGGTAGGCAGTAATAAGGACAAGGTGTGCCCCCTTGTCCTGGTGCAGGCTCCCAGTGGGGAGAAGATGTCAGAGGCAGGCCTGGCTCCTTGCTGGACAAGTGGAAATAGGGGTGGGGTGGCGTGGGGGCTGCCAAGTGGTCGTGGAGCCCTGGGCCTCCCTCACCCACCTGTCGTGGCTCAGTCGTCTGCTCAGGGAGAAAGCCCACTCCCTCTCACCAAGCCCGGGTGGGCAGCTGCAGGGTTCATGGGAGTGGACCCTGGCAATGGATGCCCTGACAATGGTGAATGGCTTCGCGTGCGTAACAGATGAAGGCTCCGTAATTGGTGTTATTACACAGGCATTTCATTGCCATTTTTAACAATTGGACACTTAAACCCAGCGGTTCCTCTGCTAAGCACTGCTGCTGTCATTCTAGCTGAGATCCCCGCAGCTGTCAGGATCTGCTGCTGCCCCTCTCTGATCCCAGTGGGTGTGGTTTGTTTTTCTTTGGCACTCGTGACCCAGGAAATAGTTTCCGGGAAGGGGCAGGATGGGCTGTTCTGGGCAGGCCACCCTGTCTCCTGCCATGGCACATGCTGTCTTCCTCCAGAATTGTCCTCTCAGTCTGGGGCTAGGACTTGTGGCTTCCGGAGGTGCAGCTGGCTCAGCTGGCAAAAAGAGGCACAGGTTCATTCCCTCCAGCCGCCTGCCCCTGGGCATGTTCCTAAAAACCATGAGCTCACACTAACATGCATCAGAATATCTAGAAGGTTTGCTCAAACAGTTTGCTGAGACCCCATCCCCACAGTTTCTCATTCAGTGGTTTCAGGTTGTGCCTGAGAATTCATGTTTCTGACCTGTTCCCAGATGCTGCTGGCCCAGGGCCTCACTTTGAGAAGGACTGCCTTCAAGCCTTGTTACTCCAAGTATAGTCTGTGGACAATCAGCCTCACCCGAGAACTTGTCAGAAATGCAGAATCTCAGGCTGGTCCCTAGACCTCCTCAACCAGAAGAGCATTTTAACAAGATTTTCAGGTGTATATGCCCATCGCAGTTTGAAAAACCTTAAAGCGCAAATGGGTTACAGGTGGGGAGAGCTCTTGTAAGCAGGACTGGGCAGCTGTGTTCCTCTTCTGTGCATGTGACAGTGAAAAAGACTGGGAGGCTTTGCCTTAAAGCACCCACGCCGATGGAGAAAGCCCCAATGTACCTTAACCACAGCTCTCGCCGTCGTAGCAGGCTGCCTGGCCACCCGGGTCCCCCTGCTCCATAAGCAGAGGCCCCTGCCCCAGGTGGGCCCAGCCCTGTCTGACAACTGCGCCCCTCTGTCCTCTCCCGCCCGCAGGTGGTAGCCTTCACCTCCCTCTTCTTCATCCTGGTCTCCATCACCACCTTCTGCCTGGAGACCCACGAGGCCTTCAACATCGACCGCAACGTGACGGAGATCCACCGGGTGGGGAACATCACCAGCGTGCGCTTCCGGCGGGAGGTGGAGACGGAGCCCATCCTGACCTACATTGAGGGCGTGTGTGTGCTGTGGTTCACGCTGGAGTTCCTGGTGCGCGTCGTGTGCTGCCCCGACACGCTGGACTTCGTTAAGAACCTGCTCAACATCATCGACTTCGTGGCCATCCTGCCCTTCTACCTGGAGGTGGGGCTGAGCGGCCTGTCGTCCAAGGCGGCCCGCGACGTGCTGGGCTTTCTGCGCGTGGTGCGCTTTGTGCGCATCCTGCGCATCTTCAAGCTCACGCGCCACTTCGTGGGGCTGCGCGTGCTAGGCCACACGCTGCGGGCCAGCACCAACGAGTTCCTGCTGCTCATCATCTTCCTGGCCCTGGGCGTGCTCATCTTTGCCACCATGATCTACTACGCCGAGCGCATCGGCGCCAGGCCCTCCGACCCACGGGGCAACGACCACACCGACTTCAAGAACATCCCCATCGGCTTCTGGTGGGCTGTGGTCACCATGACGACGCTGGGCTACGGGGACATGTACCCCAAGACGTGGTCAGGCATGCTGGTGGGCGCGCTGTGTGCCCTGGCTGGCGTGCTCACCATTGCCATGCCCGTGCCCGTCATCGTCAACAACTTCGGAATGTACTACTCTCTGGCCATGGCCAAGCAGAAGTTGCCCAAGAAACGGAAGAAGCACGTGCCACGGCCGCCCCAGCTTGAGTCGCCCATTTACTGCAAGTCGGAGGAGACCTCGCCCCGGGACAGCACCTACAGCGATACCAGCCCTCCTGCCCGGGAAGAGGGGACGGTGGAGAGGAAACGGGCAGGTGAGCCCGGGGATGGGGAAGGAAAGCCCCCTCCCATCCAGGGGCGGAGGGAGTCCCCAGATGAACTTCAGCCCTTAGGATCTGGGATTGTGCTGTAAGGTGTAGGGTTTTCCTCAGTACAGACATGCCTTTAGGAGAACGAAGTATTGAAGCCAAATTTCTCTACTCTCTGGTTCTCTGAGAGCTACTGAATGTCAGGGTCTGGAGAGTGAGTATGCCACCCGGTTGAAGCTGTGACGGACCTTGCATGGGGCTGTAAATTAGAAGCCCTGGTTACTAATCATTCTTTCTTGGCCACTGTGTCATGTACCCTGAGGCCAGTCATTCACCATTTCAGATGAGTGTAAAACGGGGATGTTACCCCAAGACTTTGATGATATCCAAAGGAATGGTAGATACAAAAGTACTTTGAGAATCTTAGAACCGCTTTACAAATGTCAGGCGCTATCATTATTAGCCGAAAAGCAGGGCAGCTGTTCTTCCTAGGTGCATCAACACATGAATCACTTCTTTCCAAACATTAGAATCTGGTGTCTCTTGGCCTAATAAATGTGATAATGTAACAGCAGTGGGAGGCTGCCTTCTGTATGGCACCAGCTGGATTGGAGTCCTGGGCTCGGGGTTTGACTTGTGTCTACTGGAACGGAACCGAGGTGGGAGCGGCCCAGAGTGTCTTGGGAAGGGAAGGGAAGGACGGTGGAAGAAACTGGCCTCTGCATCCTGGAAGAGGGAGCTTAGGGGTTGGGAAAGGCCATCCTGAGAAAGCTCACCTTCACCTGAGTCAGGAGATGGGGAAAGGAAGTCACGTTAACCCGCAGCAGAATGGAGTTAGGTTGGGGAGTGGGGAAGGTGTCCTGACTGTTAGGTGTGGGATGGGATCCCAAGGGAGGCTGTGGGAGTCCTGGTGTTAGGAGCTATTGGGTGTCAGGCCATGGGGGACTGGGGTGGGGCCAGGACACTAAGGGTGGCAGCTCCTGGATAGGCTCTGGAGACCAAGTGTAACTTGTCCTCAGGAGGAGGTATTGGACACAGGACACTCACCTGGGCCTGTTGGCATGTGTCCATGAGAGATGCTGATGCCCACTCATTCCCTGAGCTTATTAAGGGGCTTGGGTCTTCCAAAGACCTCGATAGAACTGCACCCACAGTCTCCTCTCTTCTCTTCCACCAAAATGGTACCCCCTTCCCCATCCTTGAATATAAATCTCCCAGCCCAGCGCCCTGGCACATTTCAGTGGTACTCCGAGGCCTATTTAGGACCCAGAAGAAATCCTAACACCAGTGAGTCTCTAGGCTGGCCCCACAATGCACACTTAACCCAGCCATGGCAGCCATGTCCTATGCCTGCCCCTGAATGCTGGGCCTTGCTAAAGGCATCCTTGGCCTCTGCCTTCAGACCGAGCAGCCCTCCTTCTCCAGATCCAAAGGGCCCAACTACACCTGTGCTGCGTGGAGGCAGGGGGTGGGGCTAAGAGCCCACAGCAGAGGGGAAGCTGAAATTGGAGGCTCCTCCCCAGATACAGGTGAGCCCCTAAGAGCAGAGGGCTCTAAATTCTTCAGGCACTGGTCTCTGGCATAGACTTCTGGTGATAGAGAATAACTGTCTTTGGATTGTCCAGCGAGAGTCAGAAAGCCACTTTATAGGTTTAACCCTGGCAGTGCCTCCCTCCACCATCAAGCTGGGTGTTCTCCAAAGGAACCCAAACTCATCCAGGTGTCAGCCTGAGCCAGTTGCTGCCTGCCCGGAGATGATCTTGTGGGGAAGCCCTCAGCAAGCAGATCTGGGGAGGTCCCTGCCGTAGGATATCTGGGCTATGGCCCCCCTCCCCCAGGAAAGACCCTCGGCCAAGGTTGGTAGGGGCAGCCAGCCTTTGGACTGAGCACAGCATCCTGCCCCCGCCCAAGAACCAGGCCTCCTCCCTGGCTTGGTGACACTCCCTCCCAGGGGACCCAGGTCCCTTCCCCAGGTTGGGGAAGTGATCCGCTGGGCCTGGGATCTGGCTTCTCACTCAGCCTCCTTTCTGTCTGCTCCACTCAGACTCCAAGCAGAATGGCGACGCCAATGCGGTGCTGTCCGACGAGGAGGGAGCTGGCCTCACCCAGCCCCTGGCCTCTGCCCCCACCCCTGAGGAGCGCCGGGCCCTGCGTCGCTCTGGCACCCGAGACAGAAACAAGAAGGCAGCCGCCTGCTTCCTGCTCAGCGCCGGGGACTATGCCTGTGCCGACGGCAGTGTCCGGAAAGGTATGGCTCCCCAGGCTGGGCAGGGAGGCAGCCCTCGCAGAGCCGAGCGTCCCCAGTCTCCTCCGCGGAGCTTGAGGTCCCCTCCTCCCCTGAGGCCATGGCCACCATCGCCTCTGCCTTGGACGCGCTCCCGCTTTTAGGATGGGTGCCCTGATGTCCAGGTCCCTGGGTTAGAAAGGCCTCCAGCAGCCCCAGAAGGTATGCAGAGCCCCTCCACCCATCCCGAGAGCCCATGGGGAAGAGCTTTGGAAGGCAGCGTTAGAAGGTGGGGAGACACAAGAGCAGGTGCCCTTGGCCCTCGCTTCCATTTTTTATCACCTTCCTTAACCATTCTCTCCCTCTGGTTCATGCTGCTGCCACTTCCAGACCCGGCCCAAGCTACCAGCCCCTCCCTCGACCTCCTGTAAACCCAGCTAAGCCTTCCCCCAAGCAAGCAGCCCCAGGAAATGCAAACAGCATTCAGGAGTCAGGTGTAAGATCTTCAGAGCAGCCTGGCACAGCAGATATTTCACAGCCCCACATCCTCCCATCCTGCACCAGGGGTCCTGGAGCCCAGGATGGGCTGGCCCAGCCCTGCAAGCACCTTTGATGTGACTGTTCTTTTGAGGCAGAGCCAGAGGGTGACCAGGGGCTGGAGGTGGGCAGGGAGAGCGGGTCCTATCTGCAGGAGCACAGGATTTGAAGTTTAAGTGAAGAGCCTATTCCCTGTCTGTTGGAGAAAGCTGAACTTCTGTTACCAGTCCCCAAGTCAGAAGTTGTATGGTGGAGCTAGGGATTCCTGGCCTGGAAAAGTGGGGCAGGAATAACCAAGGATGGTTGAGGGTCAACGGTGGCCGAGAGCCAGGGATCTCAAGACCAGGCACTCCTTCTGCCTAGTTTTCAATTGCTTTTTTGTCTTTTGTGCCCTGTCCTGGTGACCTGATCTTCCTAAACATCCTGCCTAGTTCCAGGACAAACCCTGACTCCACAAAGACAAAGTCTCTTTCTCCATTCTCCATCCACTTCTTCACCAGCCCTCTTTCAGCCATATCCTCTTACTGAAGCTGCTCGGGAGGCCCTGCAATTCCCATTTTCCCCGAATCCCAAACCAAGGCTAGGCTCATTCAGCCACTTTGCACTGAGTGAGGCAAGAGTGGTGGCTGCTGGAGGAATAGCCCATGATGCCTCTGCCACCCAAGGATGCCCTTCAGCACCACTCTTTCCACGATCCGAAATCCAGGCTGGCCTGACCCCTAACCAGGCTCTGAGAGGTGTGTATCCTGCTTTGGTGGCCACATGTCCAGTTGGGTGGCAGAAGTGGGAGCAGTGGTCTGGCACTGGAAGGCACTGGCCTGCAGGCCCCAGCTCCATGGCTCCATCAACAGATGGTGTTTAGCCGGACCTCTTAGACACTCCCGAGCTCCTCTGGTAACCCCTGGCCTCTGCCCGCCCAGTCCTCAGGCTCTGGATGTGTCTTTCTCCCCTACCCTCTGACATGCATGGCTTCTACTGAGTCCTCATTCAGAACCTTGCTCTGGCTGGAACATGCTAAGTGGATGGCCTGGAATGTGGGGCAGAGGGACCCCATCTGCCACGCAGGAACTTGAGCACACAGCTTGGGTGCCGAGCGTCTCTGCTTTCCCCCATGAGTGTTGTGTGGGGCTCAGTGGAAGCAGAGGAGTGGAAGAGGCTGCGAGGGTGCAAGGCGACGGAGGGACCAGGACTTATGGAGGAGCAGGTTGCACCTGGGGAAGGGGGTCTGCATGTGTGTGTGCATGGGGCACAGAAGCCTGCGTCCCACCGCCAGCTCCCTCTAGGGTGCCTGTGGGGCCTGGCAGCTCTATTTTCAAGATGCCTCCACACTGCTTCTTGGCAACAAGCATGTAGCTTAGCCAATTAGAGTGACCTTCGAGAGGGAACAGGTGGGTTGCTGGGAAACAGGCCCTGCTAAGCAAGCGTGGCAATTAGCATCGCCAAACTCCCAGTGTGCAGTCGACAACTTTCCCTGCTCCCTACCATGCCACACTTCTCCGCACTCAGGCTGCATTTAGGGGGAGGGGAGCCCAGGCCTCCTCCAGCCACCAGCACAGACCCTTATCACTACCTGTGTGTCAAAGTGTGAGTTCCCTGGAAAGAATGTGGCAGTGCTGATTAGGGCTCCCCGGGTTTGAGGAAGGCAGGTGCTGAAGGCTGTGGGGTCTCCCTGCAGTTGGACATGGAGGAGCTGGAGGGGAGTTTACCTGGGGATAAGGACAGGGCAAAGGTCAGCTGGGTGGGGGACCTGAGGCCAGGGAGAGTCAGAGTCAGAGAGCCTTCCCTGGAAGATCCCAACCCTTCCAACCATGCCAGGGCTGCTGGTGTGCAGGGTGCCCTGGAGCATGGATCCCGTGGAGCTCTGCGGCCAGAAGCTGCACGCCTCTGACCCATGTGCCTTTTCTTCACCAAGGCTGTGCAAAGTCCCGGAGTCTAAACAACATAGCCGCAGCGGCCGGAACCAGTCTCGGGCTGTCTCCGCTGGCATCGCGATACAGCTCGCCCTACCCTCCGAGAAAGCTCCTGCTCTCCCACCCCTTCCACCCCCTCATCAGCCCGCCCCCCGGCCACGCTGCCCCTTAGCTATACCCTCTGCTGTACTCACAGGCCCTCTCAGCTCCTGCCCTTGCAGCCCTCGCCGGAGGCAGACGGTCAGGCCCCTGGGCCTCTCCTGCACAGCATCCAGCTCCCCAAGACGCTCAGCTCTGGAGCTGGAGGGCAAGGGGGAGATTCTTCCCAGGGCTTCCACCCCACCACCCACCCATCCCCTTCCTGAGCCACAGGTGCTGGTGCGCTCAGGACCCTGCCTCCCTCTCTGGGTCCTACGGGGGACCAGGCTGGCTGGGCAGGCACGGACATGGTGGGACACGTGCCCCAGGGCCAGTCAGCCTTGCTGAGGAGCCAGGCTTAGCCTAACGTTTTTAATCCCAGCAAATGCATTTCCCTATCACGTGGCCTTTACCAGATACCCAAACAGTCTACAGTTGGATGTCTGTCTGTCTGTCTCTGTCCATTCCCCCGCCCCCCCCCCAGCCTAGCAAGGAACAAGGCTCTCTCGTGGGACACCCCCTGCTGGTGTAAGGGGGCTTGGCTCCTCTGAGGAGCAGCACCTTAAGCCGGCAGTGCCCTCGGGCTTTGGGCGGTGCCTCACTGGGAGCAGAGGCTTGACATCTTCTGTCTCTGGCCTGGGGCACAGGTGGGGTCCCTAGAGTCGTAGCCCCGGGATTGGCCTAAGCCATGGGCGGACCTGCCAAGGCATGGGGCTGCCCTCCTCTCCCGGGGAACTCTGCCTAGACTCCGCGGGTGACGCCCAGCGGCAGTGCCTGGCATCCCATCTGTGCTCCCCAGCCCAGCATCTCTCTCCACACTGCTTCCTTTGCTTCCGCGACAGTTTTTCTTCCCTCTCCCGCCCCCCACAGACTCCCAGGCCTGCCTCTGAGTCACCTGCCACTCCCACCCAGCCTCTGCGCTCTGTATTCCTGCCAGAAGTGGAGACTCATCTAATTTCTATAATTAAGTGTATTCATTTACCTAACGAGCCCGGGAGCACAACAGGTTTGTGAGTCACAGAGTGAGCAGGAGTACACCTTGGGCAGGGGCAGCTGAGGGAAATGCGGAGACACAAGCCATCCTGCCCCCACCTGCTTTGGCATGGACACCCTGCCGCTCCCGGGGAGGCCTGGATCTTGACCTGGACCACCGGCCAGCCACACATGGCCCCTCCCCCAGCAGTGGCCCCGAGCAAGGCTCTTGCAGGCCCTCCTCACCCCGAGGAAGTGCTCACCAGGACACTTCCTGTCTCACCTGATGGGAATTAGACCTGACAGTGGAGCCATGTGCTTGGCAATTTTTAGAGTCAGATTGTGCATCTCTGTAGATGGAAGGACTACGTAAGGTCCATATCTGCTCCTTCCAGGGTGGGCAACGATAGGTGTGGGGCGACAGCATTCAGGGCTGCCAGAAAGAGTAGAAAGGCCAGATTATTTCTTGGGGTGGGGGCAGGGTAGCAAACCCTGTGCCAGGAGCAGCCTCATTTCAGCACTTACCTCAGCCTTGGGCAGACAAAGGAGGTTCCCTTCCAGAAAGGTCCGTCCAAGATGGTAAGTGGTTGCCTTGGGTGTGCTATGGTCTGTGGGGCCTGCCTCCCACTTGCTCTCAGAGCAAAGTGCCCTCCCCAAGAGTTGAGAAGGATACAGGGGCATCCGTGTGACCACCCTTCAACAGGGGACAGTTTCTTTTAAGGGAGAAGAAAGTCCTGTGAAGCAGGATGGCGATATCTGGCCACACTCTCTCCTCACAGTGTGTGTGCTCAGCTCTTCCTCCTTCATGAAGAAGGCCCAGTCCAGTCCCTGCATGGCTCCCTGGCACTGGGGGACAAGACCCTGAAAGAGACGTGGTGACCTAGGTGTCCAGTTCAGCGTGATGCCACAGCTATTTTCTCCTCTGACTTGCCTTTCTGGTTCAGGAAGCTGAGGCCGCTATTTCTGTGGCAGCCCTCGAGTTGTCAGGAGCCCAAGTTTCCACGGCACCCACCGCCTCCTTCCCTCCTTTCCCTCCTACAGGGATGGGCATGCTCACCGCACCCCTATGGTGGGCGCAGATGTCCCTGGGCGGCGTGATGCAGTAGTGCCAGGCTGGAGCCCCTCGTGCCTTAGGGAGCTGGGCTCCCGCCTTCCCTCCTGGCTCTCTTGCTTTCCTAGGGAGAGAAACTGGACCCAGCTAATGGGAGAGATGAGCAGGATTATCTGCCCCCAGTCACCTCTTGGGATCTCTGGTTCTTCCCGGGGACCTGGGAAAGGGCAGCGTGAGTCTTGGTATCTCCAGAGCGCCTGCTGTGACCAAGCTCTGCCTGAACCAGAGGCCGCCTGCATGGCCTCAGACTCACCCGGGCCTTGGGCCTCCCTCCTTAGGAGAAGGCTCACCCTCCCACCCGCCATCTGAGAATGCAGTTTGCTTTTCCTTGAATCTAGACTTGGACCTGCATCCATTAATTTGGCTAGACGCCTTCCCCCACAACGGGGGAGCTCAGTCCTTTCCTGCAGAGCAGGGAAGCAGCCTGGGGAGGAGTTCTTAACCTTACCTTCCAGGAATAGGTACAGCCCTGGAGGCCATCTCTCTGCCCCAGGGCTTCTGAGGGGAGAGGCTGTGAGACTGGTCAGGAGCCCGCTGGACCAGACCAACAGCCAGGCTCCAGGAGGCACCTCTCAGGCTGGCCAGGGCAACCCTTCCACAGAGCGTTGTGGGGGAGGAGGGCCCTCCAGCAACCTTGCCCCTCCTCAGTGGATCAGATAGGCAGATTCCAGAATGAGATTCCTGGGGAGACCCCTCCCCAACTCTCAGAGTCCCCAGAGGATGGAGAGCCCACGGAAGCCCTGAAGAAGACAATAAGAATGGGCTGCTGTGCTCCCCTGGGCAGCTCACAGCTTTCCTTGACTCTCCTCCTGCCTCGAGCCACACCCATCCAAGATGCCTCGGGAGCCCAGGCGTTCTCACTGGTGCCTCTTAGAACCTGGTTGCCCACAGGGAGGCCCAGTGGCACTTCCCCTTCCTCTAGTGAGTTGGGACCAGTATCTGGGGTATTGCTGCAGTTATGCAGAAAGGTTGGGTTAGGAGAACAGGGCAAGACTGCTGCACTCTCTGTTTGTCCTCAAAAATGGGCCTCTGAAGAGCCTTGGGCTTCTCTGATGTCCTCCAGGACTGTACTCAGAGGCCCAGGACACAGGTGAGCCAAACAGCTCTCTTGATGGAGGTAAGGAGCCTCCCTCTCTGATCGGGATACAGGGCCTCCTGCGGTGGAAACAGGGTCACTCCAGGTTGAGAACCCCCTTTCTCTATAAAAGTGAGAGAGACATTTCAGGATGGCCAGGCAGCCAAGGAGAGAAGCTGAGTTCTAGAGGCCAAATCTGAACACTCACCCTTTACTGGTGGCCTGGCCCTGGCCCATAAAACCTAATAGCTGGAAGGACTGTTCTAACACTGACCCGGAGGGGCCCGGGCCTCCCACCTGCCCTAGTCACTCGGCTCTGTGGCTGGGACAGCAGCCTCCCCACCTGCCTTATCTGTGCTCCAACTGGGAAGGGAGGGTCCAGGCCGCTGCCATCCCAGGCTGAGGATGGGAGGCCAATAAGGGCTCACAAAGGGTTGGGTTTCTCAACAAGGTGGGGTCTTTCTGGCCTCCTCTCCTGAGACAGGCACACTCATCCTCCCCAGCTTTCCCCTTCAGCAGTCCCCAGAGACCACATCCTCCCTGTTCCTCCCAGGTGGAGGGAGGGATCACAGCATGGCGGTATAAGAGGAGCCTTCTTGGGCACAGAGGCTTCTTCACCAGTTCCCTGGGACTGTGGATTAGTGCATGGTGGTGATGACAGATGGAACTATCAGAGCAGGAGCTCAAGTAAGCAGAGCAGCGGCCTGAGTGATGGACTGTGGGCCATAGGCCACACCAGGAGCCTGCTGCCTCCCAGCCAGGCTGCAGGGCTGTGGTTCTCCCCACTACACTGGAGCTTTGAAGACCAGGGGGCTGTTGGCTCATAGAGCTCGTTACCTGAACAAGTATGGGAGATGAGTTGTAGCATCATCTAGGAGTCAGCGTGACCCAGAGCTGGGTGGGCAGAGGGTGTGCTGATGGGGCTCACCGCATCCCTGACCCATCCCCAATCTTCCTGGCCTCTCAGCCCCAGGTCCCCCATGCCTTCTAGCTCTGCTCCTGGCCTGTTCCTTAGCCCACAGCCTGTGGGTCAGCAACTAGCTTCCTTCTAACATCTCCTTTTCTGTTTCTCCCTTTCTTTTGCTGAACTCCTTGCCCCCCAGAAGGCAATGTTGAGCCGAAAGCGTGCGTCCCAGTGTCTCACACCTGTGCTCTTTAAACACAGAGACCTGCCAAGACGCCCTCTCGTCCAACTATGCCCAAGCTGAAGTCCTCACCCTCTCTTAAAGCGGCACCAACGCAAGAGAGACAGGCAGACAGACAGAAAGCCAGAGACTTAGGGAGACTCGAACCCGAGCAAGAATCTTTTGCTGGGAAAGACTCAGATATCCTTTTGCACAGGACTGATGGGAACCTCCCATGCGACCATTGGGGCCTGGAGCCATCTGGGTGTGATGTTCGGTTTCTGCTGTACATTGAAGAGATATATATGCACATATAGTATCTATATTCATACATACTATACTCTTGTGTGTAGTGCACATGCTATTGGTGGTCTGTCTGCTTCGTTATGCTATGTCTGCCCAAGTCCCTGCCCCACCCCCATGCCCCCCTCCCCTCCCCCAATTCCTTGTTAATTCTGCTGTACATGTGTCCTCAATGTCCCAAGAAGAGTACATCTGGGAACTACCAGTCCAGCTGAGTGGTCCCAGACTAGACTCTCCCTCTTGAGGGTGTTTCCTCTGTCAGCAGGTGGCCTGTTGAGGGCCAGAATGCCCCCCCATCCAGGGTCACTGCTCCACTAGGCCCCCCACCCCCAATTGGGGTTCTACCTCCCATCCCACACCCCAGTTGCGGGGGGACTTCTAGGGGCTCCTTGGCAGCCTCCTCCACTCCTTCCTCCACCCCTACCTGTGTCCTTGATGGAGGGGGCAATTTGTCTTATTTTTTTCATTTGTGTTCTGTCTCCTTCGTCTGTTTGTTTTCAAAGATGCTGCTGAGCAGACAGGCAGGGAAGGGGTCTTCTGCCCGTCTGGCTCAGGGGTCTGAGAAGGGGAAGCCTCAGGCGAGAGGAGACCAGTTGCAATACTGTACTTCCTGGCCAGTGGCCAGGGGACACGTGCAATAGCAGAGGCCAGGGGACCCCTTCAGCCTCGGCCTCTGCCCCTCCCTCGGTTCCCCCTCCTCACCCCAGCCCTCCCTTCCCCTCCCTGGTGTTGGTCAGTCCTTCTCTGAAGCTGTCCCCTCATGTGTGTCCGAGGCATGCCTCGGCCGGGCTCGGCTGCCCTGTCCGCATGCCTTCGACTGTCATGCTGTGCTCGAGCCCCAATAAAGACATCTGGAGCCGTCTCGCTGCTCCTGCTGTGTGAGTGACTGCTTCTGCCTCTGCTTTCTGGATCTGAGTCTGTGGGGACCTCCCTGGGTTTCCACCCCCAATACCTGAAGAATGCAACACGCACATGTTGTAACACTGCAGCGGAATCCTGACAGTGCCTGGCCCCTGCATTTTAGAGCTGAAGAAACTTATGCTCAGAGAGGGAAAGCGATTTGCCCAAGGTCACACGCAGAGGACCATAACCCAGGGCCCCCAACTCCCAGGTAGTGTCCTGATACTCCACTGCAACATCTGAACCCCCTTGTAACATGGAGGAAGAGACTTGTTCTCTGTTTAAGGAATTCCCCTGTAGCCCTGCTTGTTTGGGCAGGGGGCCTCCCCTCCTCCCAGAAATTACACCAGTCTATGTGGGCCAAGACCCTGGGAAGCCCAGAGTTGTGATGACTGAGGAACGGAGACTGGCTGGGTGGCAGGTAGTGGGACCGAGGATCACTTAGGGGTGGGCCCAGATAGGATAGGGGTGATGGTTAATGACGGGCAGCTGTGGCCCACACCCCTCACTGCTGTTAGCCCTCACCCTTGCGGAGGGGTACATGCTGGGTGGTGTCACAGGTGTGCAACCTGTGCAGTCACTCAGAAGGCCCCGTGCTGGGTTTAATGCTTAGCTATCATGGTCTTGAAGTTCATAATGCTTTTGGAACTAGGAACTGCACATTGTCATTTTGCACAGGGCCCCACAAATTATGTACCAGTCCTGGATGCATATGTGCCTCTCCTTTCCCTTGCTTGTTTCCAGACATAAACTTAGAGTTTTTTGAAGTCTTGACCTGCCACTTTCTAGCTGAGTAACTTGGGGCAACTCACCAAACCTTGCTTGTCTGTAAAATGGGGATATGAGAGCACCTGTTGCAGAGACAGTGTCAAGAGTCCTGGCCCCGGTGCCGGCCCATGTGACATCCAGCCGGGGCACAGTACATGTTAGTTCCCTCCCTACCCTTTTTCTATAGATCTTGGGCTTTTCTCTCCTGATTTTGTTTTTGCTTTTAGGAGGTACTGGGGATTGAGCCCAGGACCTAGTACGTGGGAAGCAGGTGCTCAGTCACTGAGCTACACCTGCTCCCCCTGTCCCCCCTCCCCCGATTTTTTTGAGATCTCCATTTTCCAGTCCCACCAAAAAAGGACAAGAGCACACTTGAGGAGCAGCATGGGGCAGCAGGGTGAGAGTGACGGAGCTGAGGGAAAGAAGCAAAGGGGGAGCCTATTCCTGAAGCGTAGGAGAAAATCAGGCCTGGGCCAGCCGAGGCAAGGCCATGGCAGGCAGCCAGTTGTCAATTAAAGATAAAATCCTCCAGTAATGGAGGGCAAGTCAGGGCTGCAGCTCCCCCACCCCCCCACCCCCCAGACAGAAGAAAGCCATTTTCAGCCAGGCTTGCCTCAGAGCAGCTTGACCGGGCGATAATGGGATGGGATGCACTGCTGGCTCCATAATGATATTACGCATCAGGGCCCACGTCCAAGAGTGCTGTTGTTGTTTTTTTCTATCGATCAATGTGGAACCATTTCATGGTCAGGGGCTGAGAACCCAGCAAGCAGCCTAGGGGTACCAGATGTCACAGGGTGGTCCTGAGGGAAACTAAGGGGATGCAGCTGGGGCCCTGGGGTCCCCGGTGGCACCTTCAGATCCCTGGCAAGGGAGATTGGCAGTGTGCAGGAGGGCAGACAGTTCAGTGAGAGAAGCAGGACCCCGCCTCTCTCCTTCCTGGCTGTGCTGTCAAGGAAGAAAATGCTGCCACTTCCTCTGGTCCCCTTGAGGCTGGAGTGGAGCCCAAAGGAGGGAGCTGGCTAAAAGATCAGGACACTGGTGATTGAGATGGACTTTTGGAGTCAGGCAGACTTGGGTTTGAGTCCTGGCTCCACTACTTCCTAGTTATGTGACTTTGGGCAGTTGCTTAACCTCTCTGAACCTCTATTTGCTTATCTGTAAAGTGGGTATAACGATATCTACCTCCTTGGGCTGTTGGGAGAATTAAATGAGGCAGTTCCTATAAAGCCCTTATCACAGTGCCTAGCACATAATTCTTGCTTGCAGATATCGGTGAGGGGAGATACGGTGGAGAAGCTCACCACAATAACAGATGACCAGTTGGGTTTGATGCCCTCACTTTTCAAAAGAGGTGCTAGGAATGAGCTTCATTTCAATGAACCCTTTAACTATTCATGGAAGAGTGAGAGTGGGGATGATAATACCAAACAGCTCACATTTTATTAAGTGCGAGGTGGTACATTTGATGCACATTAAAAGACATTCTGAAATTTTTTGTTTTTGTTTTTTTTAAGGAGGTACCAGGGATTGAACCCAGGACCTTGTAGGTAGGAGGCAGGTGCTTAACCACTGAGCTCCATCCACTCCCCCTGAGATTGGTTTTTATCATCTTTATTCTACTGATGAGAAAACTGCAGCACAGAAGTGTTAGGTCATTTCTCCAAGGTCACACAGCCAATAAGTGGCAAAGTTGGATTCAAACCCAAGCAATCTGACATTCTGAGCCCAAGGCTCAGCCGCCATCTAAATGGAATGGGCTTTTGCGTCATAATACCTTGTGTGGGGATTCATGCTTCTCCATGTTTTTTGTTTCTTTAATCTCAATTATCCTCATAGTAAAGGTATTGTTTTCCCCTTTTGCAGATAAGAAAATGAAGGCTTGGGGAAGTATGTGATTTAATGATGCTCACGCACACAGACACACACACACACACACACACACAGGAGAGGGATGACTTCTCAGGCTTCACTAATTAAACAGGAGGTAACATCCAGCCCAGGGAGTGATTGGTTCCTTTCCTCAGTGACCCCACTGGAGGTTTTTGCTCTGATGCACAGAAGGGGCTCATATCCAAGGGGGAGATGGAATGGGGACTGGTGTGGAAACCAGATCACACAAGGAGCAGCTCGGCCTGGAGAAGACTTGGTGGAAACATGATCCTCACCTTCAGGTATTTGAAGGGCATCTGCGGGGAAGTGGGCTGAGATTATTCTCTGATTCCAGAGAGCAGATCTGGGAATAATAGGTAGAAATCCTATAAAGGCAGATTGAGTTGGAATAAAGAAAAACCTTACTCTTTGTTGTTCTCCTTACTGTTACAAATGTAATACAGGGTAATGGGAAGCATCCCAAACCAAATCAATAGGGAAAGCACCCCCTCTTCGAGCCCAAGCTCCTCCCCAAAGGTGACAACGTTAACTGTCTGGTGTGGGTCTTTCTTGGCCTTTTGAAAAAGAGAAGATTTCTAACAAAACTACCAAATAGGAATAGGCTGCCCTCTGGGGTAGTGAAGTTCAGTCCTTGGAAGTGTTTGGAGAGACACAGTATGATTATGTGCCAGGGGTGTGTAGGAAGAATTTCTGCTCAGCCTTTTCCAAGATTTTCTGCTTCACCTGGGGCCACACAACTAGTTAGTGGTGGAGGCAGGTCGAGAACCCAGGTCTTCTGAAGAAGACAAAGATGAACTCTTTTCCCGACGTCCCTTTCCTCAAATTCCCTAACTCCAGAGTGGAATTCCCTGCAGATGTTTCCAAGTGAGACCCCACCACATCTCCAGTTCTCATCTCTCAACCTGCCTTTACCCAGCCAATCGGGTTGTGTGCCAGGGCAAAGAGATGGGAATTGGTAGGGTATCTGGTGTGGAGGAGCTCAGTGGACGCCCTGAGCTTGGGCTGTGTGCATCGGGCTCTCACCACCCCCAACCCCCCGGGACCCCTAAGGCCTTCTTGCATCGAGCACCTTCCTTCACTCTCCAGCTCTAAGCTCTTCAGTGGTGACCACACCCATGCCCCCAGCAGCAGCCAGGAAGTACTGCCAGGGGCTCCGGGGGCCTGTCTCTGAGCAAAGGGACCAGAAGGAGGGCTGTGGCTCCAGGTCAGAGAGGTCAGAGGTCTGATGCTGATGTTGGCAGCCTGTCCTCCCTTTCCCCACAGCGCTGTGAGACCCAGGCTCCCTGCATGTACCTGCTTCACCAGGGAACCCTGGGAAGGGCTGGGGTCAGCAAGCATGAGCTGGGTGCTACTTGATTCCTGTCTTCTGGAACAGCAGGGATCTAATAGGAGTTAGGACCCCTGTTTCCTAAATCAGTAATACGTGCTTACACAAAGTGGGGGGAACCCTTTCTTTCTCTCTCCACACACTCTTCCCTAGCTGACCCCATCCACCTTCCAGGTGCTGATGATGTCCACCTTTATATAGTTCCTGCCCAGAACTCCCGTCTCAATTTCATTCATTCATTCATTCATTCATTCATTCATTCAATAAGCACAAACAGCCTCATCTATTTTTCAGGCACTGCTCCATTCATGCAGCGGGAAGGATCGCTACAGCTTCCCTGACATAGCACTTCTCTTCGGCCTTCCTGGTTCTCTGCTCAGTGTGCTACCACCATCCAGCCCGAGGCTGAGCCAGAAACATGGGTGTCATCGTTAATCCCACCCTCTCCCCTTCATTTATTCACTCACTCATTTGTCACATGAGGAATCTTTATTAAATGCCTCTGCTCTACTCTGGGGAAACAACAGCCAACAAGACAAGCAGGAACCCTCCCCTCATGGAACTTATACTCTAGGTGGGGAGAAAGACCAAAAAAAAAATTAGTAGACAAAAAAAGAAAATTAATCTCTCTCACCCCCTCATTCCCACCCATTCCAACTTATAGCACTAAGAGTTCTGAAATATATATTCCAAGTCCCCTGCATTTCCCTCTCCCGTCACTCCACCACCACAGTTGGGCTCTCTCCTCTCCCTGGCCTCCCTGTGTCCCTTCTGCTCTCTACCATGCACCCAGCAGCCAAAGAGAGCTTCTTAAAATGGAAACCCGATCATGTTACCCCCTGCTTAAAACCCTCAGTGGCTGGATTCCCACTGCATTTCTAATAAAATTCAAACTTCTTGTGTGGCCCTCCAGGCCTCATCCTGCCCCTGCACTCATTCACGCCTCTCTCCCCTCAGCATCTGCAAACCAGTGACTCTTCTCCCCTTCAGTTTATCACACACACCGGCATCTCTCTCCCTGTCAGTGTTTCTGTCCGTAATATTCCCCCCCACAGACCACTTTACCCATGCATGCCCCACCCTCACCTCCTTCCCCTGGCTGAATTCTTCTCTGGCCTATCCGTAGAGGCTGCTTCATCATCCCAACCCCACCCCTTTGTTCTTTTCTATCACTGCATCCAGTTCCCATTCTGTATAAACTTACCACATATTATATATGCATTTACTTGTTTATTGCCAGCCTCCCTGACTAAAATCCAAGCTCCTGGGGCCTAGCACAGTGCTAGGGGCTCAATAAATATTTTATGGATGAATGAATGGGCAGGAGACCGGCCTGGCTTAAGTAGCTGCTGAACTCCGCCCTTGCTTATCCCTCCCAAGCTCTGTCTCTAGCTGGCTTTTGCACCTCACTTCTAGGGCACTCCTGGGAGTCCATGGGGAATAACATGAAAGCTCTTCTCCTTACATTATGCATCTCCTGCCTGAGAAACTGTCAGAATAATGAGGAAGGCTGAGAGAGAGACTGACAGGAGAGTTCCCGTAGCTCTTTTGGAACTTACACTTTTCTACCTGGTATT
Source organism: Tolypeutes matacus (assembly GCA_026826555.1). Lineage (NCBI taxonomy): Eukaryota > Metazoa > Chordata > Mammalia > Cingulata > Chlamyphoridae > Tolypeutes > Tolypeutes matacus. The sequence continues at coordinate 5,631,688 of JAKSZT010053947.1, read as the reverse complement.
TTTGGGTATTTGTGAAATTCTCCTTCCCCAAGCTGCGAGCTACTCAAGGGGGCTAATTCAGCTTGGCTCCCCCTGCAGGACCCAGCCCAGGGTGCCACGCACAGTCCGTGCTCAGAGAAATGTTTGTCCAACGAATGACAGAAGTGATGGAAGAAATAAGAAGGAGAAAGAGGGAAGAGAGAGGGAAGAAGGGATGGTAAAGAGAGGAAGGAGAAGGAGAAAGGGAAGTGGGGTTGGGGAACGGGAAAGAGGGAGGGAAAGCCTGGCTCGATCCTCCCATGCCACCCTCAATTCTTTCCAGAACTGTCCAGACCTCTGGGTGCGACAGTGCGGCTCCCCCAGCTAGCTGCTGACACTAGCGGCATTCCGTGTCCTTGGCTCACAGATCCTGGGTCCACCGGGGTAGGAATGCCCCTGAGGAGACCTCTGCAGGGACCAGAGCTGGAGTTCCTTATCCTAAGGCACAATCTATCCCTGATGCCCCTAGGGACACGCCCCCCCAACACCCCACCTCTCCATTCCTGATATTTAGGCCCCAGTCCAAGGACAATGAACTTCAAATTTAATTGTGACCAAATGTTCAGAGCAAACAAACAAATGAAGAGAGAGACTCGCCTCCCTACCCTCAACCCTCACCCCAGAGGCCAGGCTCAGCATTGAGATGGCCTAGGCCTGGCCAGCTGCCCCTCGGGAACAGCAGGGGGCAAGCCCAGGAGGCCGGGTGGCCCAGTGAGGCTGTTCCCGGGGTAGCAGTTGCCATGGTGACTCTCCCTGGGGTGGCGGCTCCTGAGTAGCTGTGGATAGCAGACTTGTGCCACTGCCACTGCCATCCCCTCCATGCTGCCGCCACAGAGAAGCCACTTTCGGCATCCAGTCCTTCCAAGATTGCTGGCCAGTCAGCCCGGTGGCCAGTCTACACCATTCTTTCAGTGCAACGGGCAAACACAGCACAGGACAGGAGTCAGAGCCAGGCCCTCCCCTATACCCCAGTTCCAACCAGCCCTGTGCCCCAAGATCTCCTCCTCCCCTTAGGGGACATCACTGTTTGTACTCCTGACAAATCCACCAGGGACCTCAGGTCTCCCAGGACCCCACTGAAGGTAGCAACCCGCTCTCTGGGAGCCTAGGGGTGAAGCAGTGAGGGAGAAGTTTTACCACTCTTCTTCTGGACCTCAGCACTGAACTAGGACAGGGTGGACAGCCTGGACAGGCTTGGGGAGTCACACTGTAACACTGTCCATCTCTTTTTCTAGGTTCTTCCCCATCCTTGCCAGGGAGCACACACTAACTACCATTCCTTCACTGCCCCTCAAACATACACACATGATTCCAGAGTCCTTATGCCCTCTTCACCCTCTCCTCATCTTCTAATCTATGCACAGGAAAGCATCTTATGTCAGCCATCCACACTCTAGTATGAATTGTGTTCTGAGTATATTTTATTTCCCAGGAGATAGGATTGTTAGACCTTCTTTCAAAATATGGAGTGAGAGCCTTTGTCTCTGTTACAGGAAACTCTAGCACCAGAGAGTTCCAAGCAAGGTAAATAAATTTTTTGATCAGGGGAGGAAGAAAGTAGGAGCTTCCTTGTGAGGCTCAAATGAGAGACCAGGGCTCTACAAGGAATTCTGGCCTGTGATTGATGAAAAAGAAAGTGGAGTCCAAAAGGGAAATGAGAAGTGATATGCAGCAGGAGTTGCCTCTGTCTGGAGGAGTCTTCCCTCTCCCTTTTGCCCCCTCCCACATTCCAGTATTGAGCCCTTGGCCTGGCAAACTCTAATTCATCCCTCAAGGCCTGTTCAACTGTCACCTCTTCTGGGAAGCCTTCCTGGACTCTCCTTCCTTGATGCTCTCACAGCAACTTGTACACCATGTACAGCTTATACACTTATCTCACTGAGTGTTTGTTGCTTGTTTACTCATTTATGGATGCTCACTTATTAATGCTCTCCTCTGCAGCCCTGCTTGGTGCTCAGGAGTTCAATAGTGAATGAAGAAAGGAAGGCATGAATGAATCAATAGTGAAAGGGTTGGCTGCCCACTGCTGACTTCTGTTGTTCACACCTGTCATTCCAGCCCATCTGTCTGGGTCTCAGAACTCGGCCAGCCCATCTTCCTCCTTCTCAGTCTTCATTAAGGGCATGCTTTTTCAAGCTTCACAGCATCCTCCACTCTCCAAGTGCTAGTCTGGTCACTCAGGTTTGAGCTCTGGGACAAAATTCAAACTACATAAGTGGGTCGTAGAGAGAGAGGCTGGAAAGGGTTATTTCCATGAGGCCCCAGCCAGGCCCATAATACTGCTAGACCTCAGGTCCCACATCTGTGAAATGGGAATAAAACCGCCCCTGTCCTTGTCCAAGGCAATGTGAAGATTAAATGTGAAGGGGAGCGGATGTGGCTCAAGCAATTGAGAGTGCCTGCTTCCCACATGGGTGATCCCGGGTTCTGTTCCCGGTGCCTCCTAAAAACAAACAAAAAACAAACAACCAGCAAACAAATGAAAAAACCAGCTCAGGGGAGCTGATGTGGCTCAGTGGTTGAGCACCAGCTTTCTACATACAAGGTCCAGGGTTGAACCCCAGCCTCTGAACCTAAAAAAAAAAAAGAAGAAAAAAAAATTAAAGGTGAAAATGGATGGATGGGTGTGCTCTGGAACCCCTAAAGCCCTACCTGAGGTGAAGGGTGATCATTCCCCCAACCTTCTCTGAGAAGATTGGTCTGAGACAATTGGGTGTTGCTCCAGAATCAAAAGCAGGTGTCTCTGGAAATAACAATGGCTGGTATTTATAAGTACTTATGATAGGCCAAACTCTATTTTATTCTGAACCCTCGATATGGATTAATCTTCGGGAACAACCTGGGGGGTAAGGGTCCTTTTTTTTTTTTTTTTAACTTTATTTTGTACATTTAATAATTGAAAACATAAACAATTAAAAACTAAAAAGTAAACACAGATGAATAAATATATACATTTCTCAATTAAATGTAATGGATACATGTAAATTTTTTTTTTTTTTTTGAATCAAACAATATATTACACAATATATTTGGTTCATAGTAATGCATTCATACAGTATTTGTCCTTTTGTGTCTGGCTTGCTTCACTCAATAATGTCCTCCAGGTTCATCCATGTTGCCATATGCTTTATGACTTCATTTCTTCTTATAGCTGCATAATATTCCATCATGTGAATAGACCACATGATGTTTGTTTATCCATTCATCTGTTGATATTCACCTGGGTTGTTTCCAAGTTTTGGCCATGGTGAATAATGTGGCTGTGAACATCGGTGTGCAGATGTCTGTTCGTGTCACTGCTCTCAGTTCTTCTGGGTATATACCCAGAAGTGGTATTGCAGGGTCACATGACAAGTCTATATTCAACTTCTTTAGGAACTGCCAAACAGTCCTCCATAGTGGTTGTACCATCCTGCATTCCCACCAACAGTGAAGAAGTATTGTAAGGGTTCTTTTTTTATTTTTTTTAAAAAACCGGGGCCAGGGGAAGTGGCTGTGGCTCAATCAGTAGGGCTCCCGTTTACCATATGGGAGGCCCCGGGTTCAGTTCCTGGGGCCTCCTGGTGAAGGCAAGCGTGCCCGCACGGTGTGGTTAGCTGACCCAGCGAGCACAAGCAGCAAGGGGGGGATAAATGAATAAATAAATAAAATCTTTTAAAAAAATAAAATAAAAAAATAAAAAACTGGGGCCAGGGATTGAACCCTGGACCTCGAATGTGGGAAGCTGGTGCTCAACCACTAACCCACATCGGCTCCCTTGAGTTTTTTTTTTCCTGTTTTTTGCTTGTTGTTTGTTTGTTTGTTTGTTTTTAGCAGGTACCGGGAACCGAACCAAGGACCTCCCATGTGGGAAGCAGGCGCTGAACCGCTTGAGCCACATCCGCTCCCCAGGGTTCTTTTGATCTTTTGATCCTCATTTTACAGATGAGGAAACCAGGGCACAGAGAGTACCTTGATGGAGCCCTCACAGATAGTAAACTTCACAGCCCGATTTGGACCTGAATCCATTCAGCCTGGCTCTGGCCCCTGTGCACCGTTCACTCCATGGCCAGATACACCACTGGCCACAGCTGGCTCCCCGGCACCAGTGCTGCCACTGCTCACACCCAGCTGGCATTCGGGCTGCCACCAGCGTTACCACGTATGAGCTTGGGCAAACGACAACCTCGCTGAGCATAGTTTCTCACCTGTGAAATGGGGATGATGATGTCTCCTGCAGGTTTTGCTGAGAGACATTAGCAGTGGAATGGGAAACAGCTAGCCAGACCCGTACACGTGAATGGTGCTCAATGCACATGGGAGACCTATCCTGCTGATACTTAGACCAACAGTCTTGGGTGCAGGGTGGGGGTTGGTAGGTGTGACTTTCATAACAGGAAGTACCAGAAACCCTTTTCCAGAGACCCTGTGCTGGGGCCACTCACTGTGGGATGACTGGGATGGGGGTGGTGTCCAGCCCGAGGCAGGCCCTTGGGACATTTAGCTGGCGAAGCATTTCCCTATGGGTGACTGGAAACAGGGACGCCTGCATGCTTGCTTCCCAAAGCAGGGAGTCGGCAGAGAGAAACCCATGAAGCTGCTGCTCCCTAAGCCTCCACCCGGGCTTGGGGATGCCTCTGCCCACCATCCATACCTTCTCTCTCCCCCAAGGTGCAGGGGTGGGAGCTGGCACAAAGTCTTTTTCACATGCATCTGAGACCCCTGGGAGTGGGAGCTGAGGGGAGAGGGAGGGGAGAGAAAGCAAGGATCTCAGAAGAGGAAGGAGAGAAGGAAGAGGAGAGGGAAAAAGAGGAGGAGGAGGAAGGAGAGGAGGGAAAGTGGAAAATAGAGGAGTGGGGAGGGGCGCCAGGTCCCATTGTGGCAGAGGCTGTGGGACCTAAGGTCGACTGAGCAGGCTGGAAATAGAGGCGCTGGGCAAGCCTAAAATGCTCTGTTGAGCCAGCATGTGAATGAACAGAACTGGGGGAGCAATTCAAGGAAGAACTGATCGTTTCACCTCAGAGGTAGGTCAGAACAGGAGGTGTTTTTTCCAGTCCAGCACAGATTAGTTGGGGCTCTTTTTTCTGGGAATGTTGTCTTTACGTAATCATCATTTTTAACAGACTGGCTTAGCCTGATGCCATTCCTGCTTGGCAGACAGAATGTTTGGGTTACTTTGAGACCAAAACCATTCTGGGTTTTTATTCTAACCTGGGACGCCACTGGTTTCAGGGGAAGGTTTCTTAATCCACTTTCTAAATGGAGATGTAGCAGGAATCTGTAAGCTGTGTAACTGAATATCACTTTCCTTATTAAAACAAAACCCAGTTCTGGATGGCACCCTGCCTGTCTCAGCTCCTCAGAGCTCCACCAGCCCTTTTAAGGACCTCACATGATGTCAGCAAACTTCATCTTGTGATGTGCCCAGGCCACCTGAGGCTCTGCCGTGGGCTGGCTCCTTGCTGAGGGCTCCTTTTCTCCTTCTCCCCATTCCCATACATTTGTTTTCTATCTTTCTCCACTCTCCCGAACTCTCTCCCTCTTCCCACCTAAGCCCCTAATGGAGACTGCTGAACTTCATCAAGCATTTGCTGATTCCTGGGGTTTGTGAACCCCTGAAATTGCAGGCAAGGTTGTATGTATGTGTGGACAAAAGTACATTTTCAGGAGGGAGGATCCAGTGCTCGTATCAGATACTCAGAAGAGTTTAAAGTTAGACGTTGGGCCAGCACAGGCTAGGAAGGGAGCTGAAGAGAGGCGGTCCTTGGCAGCTACTTTTCAGCTGAGTCCAAGGAGTCCTTATTTGGGGGCTTTGCTCCATCACTGATTCCTCCAGAGTTCAGATCAGCTCAATTTGGGACTGAAAGTGGACAGGAATTAGGAGGCCTGGGTTCTAGCCTCGCTTTGTCACCAGCTATGTGGTCTTTGGCAACTCGCTTAACGGGGCTGAGCTGCAGTTCTCCATTTGTAAAACTGGGGCCAAAACTGCCCACCTGAGCAGGGTCTTACGCGACTCAAATGAGATTATGTGCCCCAGCTCAGTAACTGGCATTTCATAGGATTAATTTCCTTCCCTCTTCTCTCTCTTCTTTCCTGGATGAAGGCCCCTTCCTAATTTAATAGGTAGACTTCACCAAGGGACCTTGGAGGAAACCTCAGTCAGGGAGAGAAAGAACACAGGCCATTCCACGGCCTCTCCATGGAAGGGCTGGGCCGAAGGGTTAGGTCTGGTGGAGGCTGGAAGAGGGAGATCTGAGTAATCAAAAAAGGCTCAACTTAAGTGCCAGCAGCTTATGTTGGGGAGAAGCAAATGAACTCATGTCTGGTATTTGGAACACAGCTGGATACCAGATTGGATTTTTGCTTTAACCAAATATTTGACATTTTATAGAGTAGTACATTTCCAACCAGGGGGCTGGGAACTGGCAGCCTGGGTCCATTCCCCAACCAAGTTCAAAATCTGCTCTGCTGCTCTGGGCTTCAGTTTTCTCTTTTCTTCCTCTCCCTATCATCTGAAGGCATTCACATAAACCCCCAGCTGGTGATCAGTTTGTGGCAAAAAGAGTCAAAGGCAAAGGGAAATCTTATCTCCAGGGAGATTAGATCAGAATTTTCCTGTTTCGACTGGGTGGTTCGTCCTGCACATGGTGATTATATAACCCCAAGTGAAATAGGACCCCAGAGTCTCCTGACTTTCCATACTGGCCACTTAGAAACAAATCAACCATAAGGAAGCTGATTTAAGACCCCCTCGGCCTCCGTCCCCCTTGCACACCACCAGTGGAGACAGCTTGACTTGCAGCCATCCTGAAGTCTCTCCTTCCCCACGCTGCCTATCCCCTTTCTTTATGCCAGAGGCTTTCAGTGTGCTTGCTCTGTGCACATATTTTGTCTTCAGGTAGAATGGGAAGTAAAGCAAGCCAGGCTTCTCTTCTTTGGCACTGAAGTGGTGGAGGGACCAAGGGGGGATGTTTTGGAGAGTTAGGCATTTCCTCCTTGTTCTTTGTACTCTCTGTGCCTGAGCCAGCTTCACCTGCCCTTGTCTGACCTGCCTCTTGCAGGACTTAAAGACCAGCACCCTAATGAAAGCCCATAAAGTACTCTGAGCTTCTCAGATGTAAAGGGCAAAAGAAATCAAAGCTAGCTGTTATCTCTATCCAGGCAAAGGAGATAAAAACAGTCCAAGCCAATGCCCTTCCTTGCCTCACTTGGCCAGGGGCCAAGCTAATGCCAAGCTGGGATTTCTCTGACTTCACACTAACCTGGCCCCAAAGGTCACCAGGGCATCAGCTACTAAATTACCAATACATCAAAGTTATCTTGCAGCCTTCCTCAGATCCTAAGAGTCTTTATTCCACCCTGACCTCCTTGCTCCCTTTACCAATGCTTTCTTCACCTGGGCTTGAGCATCCCATCTGTAGTTTGATGCCTAGAAAATATTTTTAGTTACCAACCATGACACAAACTCCATCCCCATTCACAACTGGGGTGATGAGATGGCAGGGTATTGAAGATTCCACCAGCCACAGGCTGACAAGCTGCTTGAAGGATCTTCCTAAAAGACAGGTCTGGTCATGTCCCTCATTTGCTGAAAATCCTTCTATGACTCCCACTTTCCTGGTAGATAAGATTTGGATGCCTCAGAACAGCTTCCCAAGACCCTTTGCTATCTAGTTCCAGGCTCTTTCAGATCTCAGCCCCATTCCTTCCTCTCTGCACGCCCTGTGCTCCAACCTCACTCAGACATGGCCATGCTTTGGGCTGCACTGTTCCCTCTGCTTGGAGTACCCTCCTTCTCCAGCTTGTGAAACCTACTCATCCTTTGTGAAGCCTTTTCTAATCCATCCGGTACCACCAGCAGAATTTGGTGCTCCCGTGGCATTTGATATGCCTTTAGCAGAGTGCTGGTTACACTAGATGTTGACTTGACTGCCTTGATCAGAGTTTGTTTTGTTTTGTTTTTTTTTTGTTTGTTTTTTTTTTTTTTAGGAGGCATCAAGGATTGAACCCAGGACCTTGTACATGCGAAGCAGGCGCTCATCCACCAAACTACACCTGCTCTGCTATCAGAGTCTTTTAAGCTTGGACTCACCTTTCCTATAGTTCCTACTAATTAGGTCACAGTGACTTATTTAGACTTGTTTTTTAAAAAAAAAATTGGAAACAGATGTTACTCAAGGAATTGGGCTCCTGTCTACCATATAGGAGATTCAGGGTTTGATTCCTGGGGCCTCCTGGTGAAAGGCAAGCTGGCCTGTGTGGAGTGCTGGCCTGCAAAGGAGTGCTGGCCCACGCGGAGAGCTGGCGCAGCAAGATAACGTAACAAAAAGAGACACGGGAGAGACAATAAGAGATGCTGCAGACCAGGGAGCTGAGGTGGCGCAAGAGATTGAGCGCCTCTCTCCCACTCTGGAAGGTCCCAGGATTGGTTCCTGGGCCGCCTAAAGAGAAGACAAGCAGACACAGAATTATACACAGAGACCAGACAGCAAGTGCAAAACAATGGGGGTGGGAGGGGGGGAGAAATAAATAAATAAATCTTTAAAAAAAAAGTATCCAAGATTTAGATGAAGCCAAAAGGATGACTGAATGTTCTTTTCATGTCATACTGAAGCTTTGTTTAACAGACCCTCACAGATTGATTCTCTAAAACTGTTCTATCAGCATATGGCTACTGAGCACTTGACATGTGGCTAGTGCTACATGTCACAATGACAATATCTTGGATGTATTGTTCTACATAAAACATTAAATCCACCTTTTTATTTTCACTCTTTTTTTGTGTGACTACTAGAAAATTTGAAATTGCACATGTGCCTCACATTATATTTCTAGTGGACTACGCTGCTCCAGAAGATTGCATAGTTGTTTTACTTTGTTATTTACTATTATTAATTAAGGGCTCAGACTGTGAAGTTTCAAGTTAATTTGTAGAGTTTTGACTTATGGTAGAGATTCAAATGATTTCTGCCCAGCAGGAAAGATAACCCCAGTTTTATTGCCTTGTAAGACATTAATTAACCAGTTTGTCTTTCATTTAAAAAAACAATTATTTTGGTGTGCCTTTCTTTTTAAATCCCAGTTCCTCAAATGCTCTTTGAACCAACTTTATCATCTTTTTGGTTCCCTCGTTAATTAATGAGTTCATTAAAATATTTGACACACGTTCATTCTATATCTGTATGAGACTCATGTTTTTAATTTCTTGGAAATTATACTTTGACAGATTTCTGTCTGTTGTCCAGCTTGAGAGCAGAGACTGTGAATTATTTACATGCCCAGTATCAAGTAAGGGCTCAATATATGTTTGTTAAATGCTTAGAAAGCACTTGTTGGGGGAGCGGATGTGGCTCAAGCAGTTGAGCACCCACCTCCCAATGGGAGGTCCCAGGCTCAGTTCCCAGTGCCCCCTAAAAGAGAAAACAAATGGACAACGAGCAGACAACAAGCAAAAACAACAAACAGACAATGAGCATAAGCAATGAGCAAAAACAATGAGCAAACAGATGAAGGAGCCATCTTGGGGGGTGGGGGGAGAAAGCACTTGTTGGGAATGGTATCCTGTGTTTAATATCCAACCACACTGCACACTTTCAGCCGCATGCCTGGGGAGTGGAGGATGAAGGCAAGATGAGACCATATTTTCAGGACCCCAAACTATTTGAGTGGTCTCCATGAAGATGCCCAGATTCTTGGGGCCTGTGACCCCAAGGGGTTATTGGCCAAAGCAAGTCTTCAGTCAGCTCAAGGGTGAGGTCCTTCCAGGGTCCCTGGCCCTGCACTCTCACCCGGAATACTGGAAGTGGGGCCACAGGTAAGTTTCCCTTTCTTCCTTCCCCATGGCCTGGGCTCTTGCCAAGTGCAGCACTGTGAAGATTCTGCCAGAAACCCTGACTGCTCCTCAGGGTCTGGACGGAGAGGAGCTTTTGTTGTTGGAAGCCAGTAGCAGTGCCGGCCTCAGGAGCCAAGTCTTCTGGGAGCCTTCGAAAATCAGTCTGGGTCCTGACTCCCAAGAAGACATGTTGGAAGTGCAAGAACACATCTCTTGCCCTTGCCCTCCTTCACACCCCACGGTGGGAGATGGTGGGCTGGCAACTGAAGGTGGAAGTTGATTGCAAAGTCCTGGAGGGCAGAAGCTTTTCATTTGTATCCCTGGCACCTGGTTAGCATGTTGCCTGGAATGCGGGAGGCACTCAAGAATGCTAATCTGCCTAACCCTCCCTCTGCCCCACTCGAATACCATCGCCAGCTTTCTTCCACGGAGCCTGCTACATGGACTCCTCAGCCTGGATGGAACATTGATTAATCCTTCTCCCTTCTGGGATTCTGGGCCAGATCAGTTGACAATAGATAGTGAACTCAGGGCTGACAACTTTTAAAAGTGTCACAGCAAGTCTGCCCTTGTCCACTTGTCTTACAAGGAAAAGAGAAGTTAACAGAAGTGTTGCTTCTGGAGAAGGAGAATAAAATGGGAATTTCTGAGCACCTATTTTGTGCTGGCTCTGAGCTAGGCTCTTTCCTTCTGGCATCTTGTTTAACCCATGCCACAACGCTAAGGGATGAAGCTTGTGGTATCTGTTTTACAGGAAGTCAAGTTTCCAAAAACGAAGTGACTTGCTCAAGGTTGCAGGTAGTGAATAGCAGTCAAAATTTGAACCCAAGTCTGTTTGATTTCAAAACCACACTCTTTCCACCTGAGCAGGCAATGAAAACAAATGCAGTCCTCAAGGGAGGGGTCACAGCTTAAAGCTTTTATCAGCTAACACTTTCCTCAATTAGTGGGAATTAGTTGCTGACAGTAAGAGTGGATCACGCTCCCCCATTTTCTTCTGCCAGATGGAAACTCTCTTCCAGATGGTTCCCAGCACATAACTTACCTTTCCCTGGCCCCCTACCCTTCCTCCTCTCACGTCACCAGGTCTCCCTCATTCACCTGGTCTACAAAGTTCAAGTCAAACCTCACCTCTACCCAGAAATCTTCCCAGCCATACCCCAAGAGGGGTCCCCCTCTTCCAAACTTCCCTGGACTTCTGGAGCACCAGTAGGCCACTCTGCACATTGCAACATTGATTTACATACATCCTAACTTCCTCCTGACTGCAAGTTCCCCAAGAGCACAGTTCACATCAGTCCTTACATATAGCTTGCACCTACCAGTTCGGGCTCTGCAAACTTTTGAATCACTGGTTAATGAATGAATCACTCAATCACTGACAGTAGGGAAGACAGGAAAGAAGAAAGAGAAAAAACCAAATTACCATCTTCCACTTCACTGTTTGTGTAAGACCAGGCTGTGAGTTGCTTAGAATAATGTGTTTGCCCCATTTGACACCACTGCCCAAGTCCGAGCCATTTTGTGGTTGGAAGCTCCCAGGAAAAATGATTGAATTACCTTTTTGGAGAAATATGCCCATGTGATGGGCCCAAAGAAGGGGAGGGGGCTTTACATGTTGGTAGAGATTCCCTGTCCTAAGGAAAACCAAATCCCAAGAGGAAGAATTGTTCCGAGATCTTCAGCAGAGTTAGTCATTTATTCCTTTATTCACCCAGTTGTCTCACAAACATGTAGCCGCGCTTGCCCTGAGCGAGGCGCCAAGCCCTGAACCAAGGAAAAGAGCAAAGTAAGAGCCACTCCTGAGGCACTGCATGCTCAGAACCCGGCCATTCCCCCGGGAGAGTCCCCTTCACCTAAGAGAAGCAGCGGGGCTTCCGTAGGAGGAGAGGAGCAGGCTGCAGCAGGGAGGCTCAGCCAAGCCCCTCGGGCAGAGAAGCAGGTGTTAGCTCCTGAAGCCAAGTTCCCTAACTGCAGGGAAGTACTGGCTTCACCTTTGCGGCTCGGCAAAAGCTCCAGACTTGGGCGTCAGGACTGGTGGACGAGGGCCACCCACCAGGCAGGGAGGGGAGGTGGAGCAGTAGCCTAACAGAGAGAAACGGCCAGGTATCTAGTGTGACAGCAGTTTCCACTGGGAGGGCAGGAATGGGAGTGTTAGCAGGGTAGGGGATCCCATTGGCCAGAGCCCCTGTGGGACCTCCATGGGAGGGGCAGAGTCTGGCTTGGCTTAGAGGGTCTGGCTATTAAAGGGACTTCAAGCTCCACAGGTCAGAAAATGAAAGCGCAACAGAAAGATATGAATTTGAATTCAATTTGAGGGCAAGGATTTGGGATTATTTGTGGGAGAGCAGGAGGCACTTAAGTGACTTGGTCCCTATGATGATTTGTAAGGTACTAAGGGCTGGCTGACAGCATTGACCCAAAGATTCTCGCATCAACCCTATGAGATGAACAAGGCAGGGACAGCGATCCCATTGTGCAGCCAAAGAAGAGATGTAGAGATGATGAGGTGTGACCCCAGCGCTTCTGTCTCTGTCCCAGGGTCCTTACTCATGCCAGGCTGCCTCCTGATTCTACCCTACAGAAAGGCGACCTCATGGTTCCAAGGAGGTCCCCAAATGCCGGAGTCACCATGGGCCTGTGCAGCCCACCACATCCCCACCCCCAGGCTGGACAGAAGAGTCCAGAACCCAGCGCTCCTGGCAGCTTGGGGCATTTTCCTTACCAGGCTCTGGCAAGGGTGGCTTGGGGAGCTCAGAGGCTTCACGGCTGGGGGGAGGATGTCCAGGTTATGTGACTCAGTGTGCCCGCAAGGAAATAAATCACTAAAATGCGTTCTTTTTCCTTCCCACAAAGGAGTGAGGTTCAGAATCCATCCCTGGCTGCCAGGAGAGAGCCCTCTCTGAATTCCTTTCCTGTCTTGGTTACAGCCATTAAACTGGCCCCTAGGGCTTCAGGGGATGAAGCTGAGGCTGGGCCTAGTTAAACTCAGCGGGCACAGGCCTGGGGTGGGGGCGGCGAGGGCTGGCTGCCCACCGGGCGCTCCCTCCTGGGTACAGATAGAATGCGGGTGGTCAGGAGAGAGGGCAGATGGCTCAGCTCCAACCCTTCCCCTATGCTCACCGAATATCCCAATGCCCCTGCTTCTTGGATCGTGATCACATCCATTCAGCATCTACTCTGTGCCAGATACTGGACACACATTTTTTTCGCTTAATACCTGACACCATCCTTTGACGGAGATGTTATCACTACTCCAAAGATGAGAAAACTGAGGCACAGAGACACTAACTTGCCTGGGCCAGGCAGCTGGTGAATTGCACAACCATGGCCAGGAACGAATCGAATCCTCACGACAGCCACTTCCGGCAGACAGGTTTATCAAGTTTTCATGGGTGACAAAATGATACTCGGGCTAATTAAGCTTGCCCAAAGGTAAACAAGTGTTCAGGGATAAAGCTGACCAGGAAGCCCAAAGCCCCCCTAGGTTTACAATCTTACCTGCCTACTACCTAGGGCAGGTGTCTTCCTTGCACTGTGCTCCCCAGGCCCCTCTACCTTCAACACCCCTCTCCCACTCCCACCCTTTCAGCCAGCTTCCTGAAGCCAGCGTAACTTCACAGCACAGGTCAAAATGGGCTTTCTCTATGATGCCTTCCTTCCAGACACTGGGCGGTGCTTCTCTCCCCTTTTCTCTCCTTCCTGATATCCTACATGCACATTTCCTGGGTCTACAGGGTCCCTGCTCCACCCCAGGCCCTGCAGGGGCCAGAGGGGCAGGTGTTCAGTTACAGACCATTCCCCAGGTAGCCATGGGATCCTTCCTCCCACGGGAAAGGAAAGGAGAACTGTTGTTGTTTTACTCACAGAGTTCCAAAAGGGAACTAGAAGCAGACCGTGCTTCCCTCAGGCAATGGATGCCCTATTGGGCTTATCTACGGTAGCTCTGCCAGAAAGGAGAGTTAGGTTGCAAGCAACCGTTTCCGTTCTTGGTTTGGGGGTCCTTCCAGGAGCCCAGGCCCTTCTCACTGCTCCAAGCCAACCAGGTAGTTGCAGGATCCGAGCTCCTGAGGCTCAGGAGGGTGGTCAGGGTCAGCACAACATCTTCCCATGAGCTGGGGCATCGTTTGTGGGCTCCTCATGTGCCTGCACAGCATCTACTGTGTATCCAAGGACAGTCCCAAAGTCATAGTGACAGTCACTTTCTGTTTCTCCATCTTGGGTTTATCTGCCTTGTGGAAGAGGCCAGGGCTGGAGCTGGGACTGGGCTGAGAGCGTGACACCTGCTCTGGAGAGCAGCCCTGGCATGGCTGCTTGTCTAAACTCTGCACAGCTTCCTGCTCTGGGAAATACAGAATTAATTGAATGACATGTGCGGCGATTACGGGAAGAAGGAGATGGGTGTGGGGGGAGGACTGTCGGTACAGCCTGCCAAGGAGACTAGGCATTAATTCAACCTGTCACTTTATATTGAGCTCCCTTAGCAGGTGTCAGTGGAGCAGTCACCTCATCTATCCTGGGTACGGTACCTCACAGCCTGAGCATGCACTTTGCAGAGCCAGCCGGAGCCTGTGGGAGACCCACAAAGAGGAATGCTGCACCGGGGTAGAGCAAGCCACTGCAGCAACGCCATTCTATTCTATCTGTTATGCTCAACTCAATATTAACTCATCACCTACTACGCGCTGGAAATTGTGGCAAGATTATGAGTAAAATAACCTGCAGGTTAAGAACTGCATAGCAGAATAGACATCCAGGCATACGTACAGTATTTCTGGACTTTCAAGGATAATCCTGATTTCAAACATTTTGTAAACTCTGGTGAGGGCAGAGAACATGTGCACTCTCTTCTTCACACCTCTAACCCCAGTGCCCAGCACAGAGCCTGGAACAGAGTATGCACTTAATATGTGTTTGTTGAATGGGCAAATGAACAAATGGCTGGAGCGTCTGAGTTGGACAAGCAAGTTCACTGGAGTTCTGCAGGGGGTTAGGATTCAACGTGCTCTCTGTTGACCATCCCTCCCACCCCCCTAGGAGAGCCTCCTCACCTCTCCACCTTATTCTTTTTAAAACACCCTTCCATATCTGGGCTCTGCAGTTTCATATTCAACACCCTACTCCATGTCCCCAGTCCCAAGTTGCAGAAGATAACTAATATTAGCAAGCTGGAGTCAGCACTGATGCACTTCAAGATGCTTAGCCTGGCTGGAGAGCCCTGGATACAGCCCGATGTATTTTTAGCTCTTTGGGTATCTGGAAAGGTATTGAGATGCAGTCCTTGTTACAGACACCCGGGCAAATCAGTATTCTGCTACTGGCCTCCCCACGCCAGCAGTTTCCATTCAGTGTCTCAAAAGTAATGGTTGCCATGGAGATTGAGTGCCAGGGCAACCGAACTTCCTGTCGGGAAAGCCGCACAGGTAGAGCTCTGGGCCAATAGGAATGAAGGAGCCCCTTGGATGGCTGTAGCTTCCTTTCCTGGAGGCAAGTGGTGGCAGAAGGCCTGGCAGCCTCGGAAGGAGTCAGCCAGGGCACAGAGGACACTGTCTCTGGAATTTCATTCAGGGAGAGTTTGATTAGATTTCTTCCTCATACCTGCCATGGGACTGGTTTAGTTCCTCCCTGCTCCTTTCTGCCCCCGAGGTCTTTGGCTACCCAACAGGCAGTCTAGAAGCTATTTGGGGTAGAAGGTGGCAGGGCTGTTTTGCAGTAGAGGCCAGTCCTGGCACACGTATACCTGCAAGACAAGCTCTGAGTGAGGCCAGCAGAGGCCAGGTCACAGAGCCATTTGAATTACAGCAACCCACTCTTCTGGATGGCACTGTACCGGATTATCTTATTTTATCCTGTCACCCTGGGAGGCAGTCAAGACAGGTGGCATGAACCACACTTTTCTCTTTCATCAACAAACATTTGCTGTGCACCTGATATGCTAGGCAACTGGGATGAAAAACGGAGGGTCCGAGGGGCCCACCTAGGCTACAAAGCAAATAAGAGGTGGAACCAGGAGAGCATATGGGTCTGCCCAATCCATAGTGTCAGAGGGACAAGAGCCCAAAGAAGTTCTCCAAGAGCATTTAGTCCGGCCTTCACCTGTCACAGAGATAGCACATGGCTTGGTCACTCAGGGAGGTGGCAGTGGAGCTGGGCCTGGATTCTTTGATCCACCCTCCTTCTTATAGCCCAAAGCTTGTTCCAGAGAAATGTGCTTCCCCAAACTTTTACTAGGCACTCTGTGTCAAGCACTAATCTGTAAGGATCTGTAAGGATTAAGTTGCTGTTACTAGAGACCTGACCACAGTAACTTAAACTAGGAATTATTTTCTCATTAAAAAATGTCCAGGGAAATGGATGTAGCTCAAGTGGTTAAGCACCTGCTTCCCACGTACAAGGTCCTTGTATTGATCCGTGGTACCTCCTAAAAACAAACAAACAAAAAATGCCCAGAGCAAGTATTCCAGGGCAGATGTGGCAGCTCTGCTGAGTTATCAGAGTACAGTATTCTTCTAGCTTTCTGCATCACTGTTGTTAGCATGTAGCTTCAATCCTAAAACTCCCAAATGGCTGCTGGAGTTCTAGCTATCACATCAAAATTCCAGACCAGAAAAGGGGAAGAAAGAAGGGACAAAAGGGCAGGCAAAACTGCCTTATCTGTGCTCTTCCCTCCTTTAGGAGTTTTCCTGCAAGCCTGTCTAATTTTCACTTATAATCCATTAGCACCTCCTAGTTGCAAAGAGGAGTTAGGCTTTTACCTGCACACATTGCTACCCTAAATAAACCTGGTGTTGTGGTAGAAATGAAGAATGGGAGAATGCTATTGAGAGCAACCTACAATTTCTGCCATAAACACATTTGTAAGCACCCTTTGGGAATATAATATATATATTTAAAATTACATATGGGTCCTAAGATTTATAAAAGTTGTTTGTTTCCCACTCCTTCAAACTTTTCTGTACTTTCTAAATTTTCTGCCGAGTGTGTGTACATTTATTTATATGTTATACACACACACACACATTTGATGATTAGGAAAAGAAAACAAACTATCCATCCTCCTCCTTCAAATCATCCAGAGAATCAATTATTAGTTCTGCCTAGCATCACATCTGCCCTGCTGCTCTCTTAAAACAGTATTTGAAGTTAATTAGTATCAAGTCAACTCAGTTCGGAAGAAGTCTACTACACATATCCAGAGGGAAGAGGCTTGGAGCAGAAGCGACAAACCCACCAGGGAGCTGGAGACAATCAGAGCTTCATGCAAAGCCAGGTCCCCAGTCCTGAACCTGCCCCTCCCTCTCTGCCAGCCCCCAGCTCATCCTGTCTGGGAGAGCCTCCCACATAGTCTCCTCCAAGCTGAAACACAACGCCCTCGCCCTCAGGGCTGCTGGGCTGCACGCCTGCCTGGAGTCATGCTGAACTGCAGGGGTGGACTCCGTGGATCCGCTGGGCGTTGTGGGGGCCAGTCCTTGCAGAGCCTCTGCACAGCCTCTCACAGATGGTTATTTATGAATCAGAGGTGTCCTCTTCGAGTACTCGTAAGGTAGGTCGAGGACTTGGCAGAGGCTCTCCTTCCCAAAGACCAGAGAAACCCCAGAGTAAGCCAAAGCCGGGGACCAAGGCATCCTGACTCCTGCCATCCCCCAGGGAGTACTTGGGGAGTGAACGGTGGGCCAGCCCAGGGCTGTCACTGAGGCATTCCAGGGACCCGCTTCCCTCGTGGTACCTTTTTTATTATTATTATTATTTCCAAAGTATATGTTTATTTTAAATATAAGTAATTTTTAAAATACAACAGAACATGCAGTATAATAAATGTTAATACTGCCTTCTTAAATGTGAGGAGGAAAGGAGGGCAGAAGGGGAAGGAGAATATTACAGGAATTTTTATTACAGAGAAATAGTACAGCCCTCAAGAAGGTGGTATGGGGAGTTACCACCAGGAGGGAAATTGTTACAAAATTTTATTCCTGAAGATGTGAGAATCTTTGGGTGGGACCTGTGGGCAGGAGGTGGCTATGGAGACTGGCAGTCAGACTGCTGGGATGCACCCTGATCTGTTGCTGCCATATATATATATATATATATATTTTTTTTTTGGTTCTTCTAATATATTTTTAAATGCTTTAGCTTCATTCAGCTTCTCTGAGAGTTTCCATTTGGCTTTTCTATCACCTCCAAAGCTGCCTGCCCTCCAAACTCACTGTCACATCTTCATCTGTTAGCACCTCTCGTGTGTTGTGAGGTATCTAGTGGAACAAAGCACGGCATAAAACTCTACAGGGAAGAGAACCTGTCAGTGCCCCACGAAGCTGAGGAAAGACAACATGGCAGCCCGTGGTTAACCCTGGGGTGCTTCTTGACAATATTTTTAAGTACTCTATTATCCAAGGCAAGATGAAAAGGTTTTTGAGAAGGGACTGTGAAAAAGCAAGGGCAGTCTCTTCAATGTGGAATTGAAACATGGGTGTTTCATTCATGAGATGAGCCCAGACACTTCTATTTTATCCCAATATCTATTCTCCCTGATTCTTTACTAAATGAACAACAATTTTATTTGGGGCAGTAATATGTTTGCTCAAAATATCTGATCTCTCAGTCTCACTTGTAGATATTCACAGTGCTGGACAACAAAATATAAGGTGAAAGTCCTGAACTAAAAAGCAAAGGGGGGGAGCGGATGTGGCTCAAGCAGTTGGGTGTCCTACCACGTGGGAGGTCCTGGGTTCTGTTCCTGGTGCCTCCTAAAGAAGATGAGCAAGACAGCAAGCTGAAGCAATTAGATGATGCAACGAGATGACGCAACAAGAGACACAATAAGCAGGGAGCAGAAGTGGCTCAAGCAGTTGGGTGCCATATGGGAGGTCCCAGATTCAGTTCCTGGTGCTTCCTAAAAAGAAGATGACTAGACACAGAACACACAACAAACAGACAGCGAGTGCAAAACAACAGGGGGAGGGGGGATAAATAAATAAAAATAAATCTTTAAAAAAAAAAGCAAAGAGGAGCGGATGTGGCTCAAGCGGTTGAGCGCCTGCTTCCCACATGGGAGGTCCCAGGTTCAGTTCCCGGTGCCTCCTAAAAACAAAAAACAACAAGCAAACAAAGGGGAGCTGATGTGGCTCAGCGGTTGAGCTCTGGCCTCCCACATACAAAGTCCCAAGTTCTATCCTGGCCCCCAGTACCTCAAAAACAAACAAACAACAAAACACACACACACACACACACAAAGGCCCAAGAGGAGAAGACTCTTTGGATTTTGGCCTTGCCCTCCTTCTTCCTGCCTGGAGTGAGGACGAGATGCCTGGGAATGAGGCAGCCATTTCACAATCCTGCAAAGGAAACTTCATGTGAGGATGGCAGAGCCGGAAGCTAGAAGGACCATATCCCTGAACTGCCTCCGTGCTGACTTCTTGTTATGTGACAAAATGAAAGCCTCACTTGAGTAAGCCAGCCTGTTGGGTTTTTGTTACAGGGAGTCAAATGCCATCCTACCTGATGTCTAAAGATTGCCAAAGGGCGGAGCCTTTTTGTGTGATCATAGACCCACCAACCAACCCTGTAGGTGAGTCCTGGCTCTGCCCCCAGGCTCACTTCCTCTGAGGTTGGAGCCTGACCAGGCTTTGGATCAGACCACCCCAGTTTTTCAGGGAAAGAAACTGTGGTTGAATTCTCCCAGCAGGTCTGGGCATGCTTCTCAGACAAGGCTGAGCTCTTTCTGGATTGTTCATCTGTAATATATCACTCTGGGGGAAAGAGCAGAATTAAATTCCGTGGATTGTTTTTACTCCTCCCAAGAGAGAATGGGGGCATACAGGAAAATGCTTCTTAACTGAGAAACCCCTGAGAATTAAAAACTTGATCCTCTCAAATCCAGGAAGAGGGTCTTCTCCCTCCCCTTTACAAATCATTGCTTCCCTCTGACAGGCCCCCAGGCTGTGGATCTTTTTTTTTTTTTTTTTTACCGGGAGGTACCGGGTATCGAACCGCCGAACCTCTTGAGCCACATCCGTTTCCCATAACTTCCTATTTTTTTTTTTTTTCTACCGGGAGGTCCCAGGGAATCGAACCCAGGTCCCTCCATATGGGAGACAGATGCCCAACCCTTTGAGCCACATCCATCCCCCATAGGCTGTGGATCTTGATCCTTTGGGATCTGTAAGAACCGAAGGCTTTGTAAGGAAGAGATAATGACTATACCATCTCTCAGATTTTTCTCAATTCAGCCAACATCTTTGTGAGTGCCTACTGTGTGTCTATATAACCTTTGCAAATGAGCAAATGGCTTTAAAATATTCCTGCAAAGAAACATGGATTGGCGATAATATCGATAATGCAATGATAAGAAACAAAAGGAAAATGTCTGAACTGACACTTCTCCTTCCCCATGAACTCTTTATTTAGCCACATTAAGTGACAAAAATAATGGCAGTCTAATTGGATCTGAAAACAAGTTGGTTAAAAAAAAACATTCTCAAGATATTTCCCAGAAATATGGGTTATTATTATTAATAAAGGTTATTGCCCTAAGAGTTTTTGCCTTGAGATATTAGCTAATGATAGCAGAAAGTGTCCCAATTAGTTAGATATTTAAAAACTAAGCACCCAGGACATGAAGATAAACCTCCTTGATTATTCTAATGGATGCTTAAAGTCATTGCAATACTTAATCCAGAATTTTTAAAAATTTCACTAAACTTAATGATAAGTGTATCCAAGAATCTTTTGATATTTCTTAGCAATTGCAAAACACAAAAACCACATGCCCTTAGGGAAACATTTGCTTTTCCTACCATGAAAAATGACTGAAATAATATATGAAAAGCAATATGGTTTCCAAAAAAATGCATTCTTTTGTCAGCAAACACTATTGAAAGATGCACAGAAAACGTTGCTGAAATTTTTAATAAATGAATTTAGGCTAAGTTATACCCTATGGGAAGATTGCTATATATTCAATTTAAAAATATAGAAGCTTCAAATCAGTTGATGGTATTTGGTCGGTTCTGTTTAAACAACAGAAATACATGAGGAAGAACTATTTTTGTGCCACTAAAGGAAGAAGAGTACATGACTTTCCACACTAAAAATGTTTTATGGGAAAACTATTGATTGGAATAAGAAGAGGAGGCTGAGGTAAGGTTACAAAGACAGAACGACACTTGAAATTCATTCAATTGGACAGCAAAGCCAGGCATGGGCACAAAGCTAAAAGTTAAAAGTTGTCATTGTTGCATTAATTTTACAAAAATAAAGTTCTCAGCGGATGTAGCTGGAGTGGTTGAGCACCTGCTTCCCATGTCTGAGATCCCGGGTTCAATCCAGTACCTTCTAAAAACAAACAAACAAACAAACAAACAAAAGTCTTTAAATAGACTCTGTAATAGAGACTTCACAACACTTTGTCATGGGATATGGGGTGACCAGGAAGATCCTTTGTATCACAGAGAGAGTCAACAGTTTTCTCATGACAACGTTACCAAACTTGATGATGAACACTCTTTTCTTATACATAAAGGCAAGTGTTCCATTTTTATTGCCTTTCTCTGAGATGACAAAAAAAGCTGTCAGATTTTGAAAATAAGTACTCTTAATCTGTCCCTTCAAGATAAAGGTGGTGCTTTATCATCTTTAAAAAAATAAACTCACATTAAGAAAAGAGCATTTGGGGGACTTCCGGGAAGATGGCGGACTAGTAAGACACAGGAATCTCTTCTCCAGAAAAATAGCTAGAGGACAAGCGGAAACAGCCCCAAAAAAGATCTTCTACAGTTTAGGACAGCAGGTGAAGGCTGCACACCACCCAGAGGAGAGAGGGACAGAAGAGGGAAATCACGACTACAGAACTGTGAGTTACAAGTAGCAGCTCCTGCTGCTGCCGGCACCCTCCCCCACATTCTTCAGAATTCTCGGGCCCCTGGGCCTGCGACCACAGACAAAGGGGGCTTCAGGGATCTGCCACTCCCGGAAAGGGGAGAGAGAGGGACACAGCCTTAGGTTGACCCAGGTTCTGACCTGAAATTTGGGCTGCAGAGCCCCACGGACCCTTCCACACGGCGGTTTGCCCTGGGAGCCTAGAAAGGACTGGAAAAACCCGACCCTCCCAACCTCCCTCTCTTCTAGCCTGGACTAATTGTTGAGGACTCCACGGGAGAGGGGAGAGAGAGCCTGGGGCTGACCCTGCTTTGGACTCCCAGGTTTCATCTGCCCTGTCCCGAGAGCCCTTCCGGGCTGGGTGGGGCTGCGCCATTGTTTGCCTTGGAGCCTGCAAGGGGCTAAAGATATACAAACCTCCCAATCTCATCCTCTACTAACAGGAACTGATTGTTGAGGATTCAGAAGGGAGTGGAAACATTTCCTAGCTGGGAAAAGGGGGGTGCTACGAGAGAAGTCTGGAGAACTATCTCAGAAAGTTTGAATCATAGGGCTCCTAGCCCTCAGACAGGAAGCTCTATCACATTCATTGGGTCTGTGTCACAAAAAATACGCTCTGACCAGGCATTGAATTGAGAGCTGCCAACAAGCGCCATCTCCTGGCACACCAAGGAAGTGCACATAAGAAAATTAATAAGTAAGAGAGGCTTTTCCTGGCCTCTATAACCTCCCTGCCCAAGGCCCTAGGAAACGACTCTACAACCAATTACTGGGTCCAGTGCCCAGTTTTGAGCAACCAGCAGAACAATCCTAACAATCAAGGTTGAGCCAAAAATCAAAGAGCGGTGGTAACTCACAGCCTCCTGCCACTAAAACCCCATAAAAGAAAAAGAGATAGAGCACCTAAGTAAAATACAAACTAACCAGATGCCTAAGCACCAGCAAAAAATTACAAACCATACTAAGAAAATAGAAGACATGGCCCAAGAAAAGGAATACAGCAAAGTCCCAGAAGAGATGCAGAATTTGAGAGAACTAATCAGTGAGTTGAGCACACATTTCCAAAATCAAATTAATGAAATGAAAGAGAATATAGTTAAAGAGATCAATGACATCAAGAAGTCATTCCGCGAACGTAAAGAAGAATTTGAAATCAAGAATAGAAAAGTAACGGAGTTCATGGGAATGAAAAACACAATAGGTGAAGTCAAAAATACATTAGAAGCATACAGCAGCAGATTCAAAATGATAGAAGAAAGAATAAGTGATACTGAAGACAGAGCAGCTAAAATTGAAGAGAGAAAAGAACAGAGAGAGAAAAGAATGGAAAAAATTGAGCAGGGGCTCAGAGAGTTGAATGACAACACAAAACGCAAGAACATATGTGTCATGGGAGTTCCAGAAGGAGAAGAGAAAGGAAAAGGGGTAGAAAGAGTATTTGAGGAAATAATCGCTGAAAATTTCCCAACTCTCATGAAAGAAATGAACTTTCATGTCCAAGAAGCACACCGTAACCCAATAAGAATAAATCCAAATAGACCTATGCCAAGACACATATTATTCAGAATGTCAAATGTAAAAGATAAAGAGAAAATTCTCAGAGCAGCAAGAGAGAAGCAAACGATCACATACAAAGGACGTCCAGTAAGACTTAATGTAGATTTCTCTTCAGAAACCATGGAAGTGAGAAGACAGTGGAATGATACAATTAGATAACTGAAAGAGAAAAACTGCCAGCCGAGAATTCTTTACCCAGCAAAACTGTCCTTCAAATATGAAGGTGAATATAAAGTATTCACAAACAAACAGAAACTAAGAGAGTTTGCAAAAAAGAATCCACCTTTGCAGGAAATATTAAAGGAAGCCTTAGAACCTGAAAGAAAAAGACAGGAGAGAGAGGCTTGGAGGAGAGTATGGAAGAAAGAAAAGCAGAAAGGATAACCAAAAGAGTAAAAAGAGAGACAAAAATAAGATGACATATGAAAACCAAAGAATAAAATGGAGGAAATAAATAGTGCATTTTCAGTAATATCATTGAATGTGAATGGATTAAATTCCCCAATCAAAAGATACAGGCTGACAGAATGGATAAAAAAACATGAGCCATCCATATGCTGCTTACAAGAAACTCACCTCAGACACAAGGATACAAGCCGGCTGAAAGTAAAAGGTTGGAAAAAGATACTCCATGCGAATAGTAAACAGAAAAGCGCAGGGGTAGCTATACTAATATCAGACAAAACAGACTTCAAATGCAAAAAACTGATAAGAGATACGGAAGGCCATTATATATTAATAAAAGGGACGATACTCCAGGAAGATATAACAGTCATAAATATCTACGCACCTAACCAGGGTGCCCCAAAATATATGAGACAAACTGGCAAAACTGAAGGGAGAAATAGACATTTCTACAATAATCGTTGGAGACTTCAACACCCCTCTCACATCATTAGATAGAACAACTAGACAGAAGATCAACAAGGAAACAGAGAACTTGAACAATATGATAAACAAGTTAGACCTAACGGACATATACAGAACACTGCATCTTTATCCAGCAAAACTCAGCGGGTTATACATTCTTCTGAAGTGCCCATGGATCTTTCTCCAGGATAGACCACATGTTAGGTCACAATACAGCTCTCAATAAATATAAAAAGATTGAAATTATACAAAGCACCTTCTCAGATCATAATGGAATGAAACTAGAAATCAATAACAGACAGGAAAAAAGGAAATTTGCAAATGTGTGGAGACTGAACAACACACTCCTAAATATTCAGGGGGTCAAAGAAGAAATTGCAAGTGAAATCAGTAAATATATTGAGACAAATGAAAATGAGAACACAACATATCAAAACTTATGGGATACAGCAAAGGCAGTCTTGAGAGGGAAATTTATAGCCCTAAATGCCTATATTAAGAAACAAAAAAGAGCTAAACTCAAAGATTTAACTGAACAACTTGAGAAACTAGAAAAAGAACAGCAAACCAATCCCAAAGCAAAAAGAAGGAAAGAAATAATAAAGATTAGAGCGGAAATAAATGAAAATGAGAACAGAAAAGCAATAGAGAAAATCAACAAAACCAAAAGCTGGTTCTTTGAGAAGATCAATAAAATTGACAAACCCCTCGCTAGACTAACAAAGAAAAAAAGAGAGAAGATGCAAATAAATACAATCAGAAATGAAAGGGGGTAAATTACAAATGAGCTCACAGAAATAAAAAGAATCATAAGAGGATATTATGAGAAACTATATGCCAACAAACTAGACAACCTGGATGAAATGGACAAATTTCTAGAAACTCATAACCAACCTACACTGACACAACAAGAAATACAAGAACTTAACAAACCAATCACAATTAAGGAGATTGAATCCGTCATCAAAAATCTCCCAGCAAAGAAAAGTCCAGGACCAGATGGCTTCACAGGTGAGTTCTACCAAGCATTTCTAAAAGAATTAACACCAATCCTGTTTAAACTCTTCCAAAAAATTGAAGAGGAGGGAAAATTACCCAACACATTTTATGAAGCCAACATCACCCTAATACCAAAGCCAGATAAAGATTCCACAAGAAAAGAAAATTACAGACCAATCTCTCTCATGAACATAGATGCAAAATTCTCAACAAAATACTTGCAAATCGTATCCAACAGCATATCAAAAGACTTATACATCACGACCAAGTGGGATTTGTTCCTGGCATTCAAGGCTGGTTCAACATAAGAAAATCAATCAATGTAATACACCACATTAACAAATTGAAGGGAAAAAACCACATGATCATCTCAATAGATGCAGAAAAGGCACTCGACAAAATCCAACATCCTTTTTTGATAAAGATACTTCAAAAGATAGGATTAAAAGGAAAATTCCTCAATATGATAAAAGGCATATATGAAAAACTCACAGCCAACATCATACTCAATGGGGAAAGGTTGAAAGCTTTCCCCCTAAGATCAGGAACAAGACAAGGATACCCACTGTCACCATTGTTATTCAACATTGTACTAGAAGTTCTAGCGAGGGCAATTAGACAAGACAAAAAAATTAAAGGCATCCAAATAGGAGAAGAGGAAGTATAACTCTCACTGTTTGCGGATGACATGATCCTGTATTTAGAAAATCCTGAAGTATCCACAACAAAGCTACTTGAACTAATAAATGAGTTCAGCAAAGTGGCAGGATATAAGATCAACACGCAAAAATCAGTAATGTTTTTGTACACTAGTACTGAACAATCTGAGGAGGAAAATTCCATTTTCAATAGCAACAAAAAGACTCAAATACCTAGGAGTTAATTTAACCAAGGAAGTACAGGACTTATATGCAGAAAACTACAAAACAATGCTAAAAGAAATTTAAAAAGACCTAAACAAATGGAAAGACATTCCGTGTTCATGGATTGGAAGAATAAATATCGTGAAGATGTCAATCTTGCCCAAACTGATTTATAGATTCAATGCAATACCAATCAAAATCCCAACAGCTTACTTTACAGAACTAGAGAAGGCAATTACCAAACTCATCTGGAAGGGTAAGTGCACCTGAATAGCCGAAAGTATTCTAAAAAAGAAGAGCAGTGTGGGAGGAATTTCGCTGCCTGACCTTGAAACATATTACAAAGCTACAGTGGTCAAAACAGCATGGTACTGGCATAAAGATAGACATATCGATCAGTGGAATAGATTTGAGAATCCAGAAATAAACCCTCACCTATACAGTCAACTGGTTTTTGACAAACCTACCAAGCCCACGCTGATGGGAAAAAACAGTCTCTTCAACAAATGGTGTTGGGAGAACAGGATATCCATAACCAAAAGAATGAAAGAGGACCCCTATCTCACCCCCTATACAAGAATCAACTCAAAATGGATCAAAGATCTAAATATAAAAGCCAGGACCATAAAACTACTAGAAGAAAATGTAGGGAAACATCTTCAAGACCTTGTAGTAGGTGGTGGTTTCTTGGACCTTACACCCAAAGCACGTGCAACAAAAGAAAAATTAGATAAATGGGACCTCCTCAAAATTAAACACTTTTGCACCTCACAGGACTTTGTCAGAAGGGTGAAAAGGCAGCCAACTCAATGGGAAAAAATATTTGGAAATCACATATCTGATAAGGGTTTAATATCCAGGATATATAAGAGATGTTACAACTCAACAATAAAAAGACAAATGACCCACTTAAAAAATGGGCCAAAGACTTGAATAGACATTTCTCCGTAGAAGAAATACTAATGGCAAAAAAACACATGAAGAAATGCTCAACATCACTCATGATTAGGGAAATGCAAATCAAAACTACAATGAGATATCATTTCATACCTATCAGAATGGCCACTATTAAAAAGACAGAGAATTACAAGTGTTGGAGAGGATGTGGAGAGATAGGAACACTTCTTCACTGTTGGTGGGAATGCAGGATGGTACAACCACTATGGAGGACTATTTGGCAGTTCCTAAAGAAGTTGAATATAGACTTGCCACGTGACCCTGAAATACCACTACTGGGTATATACCCAGAAGAACTGAGAGCAGTGACACAAACAGACATCTGCACACTGATGTTCATAGCCACATTATTCACCATTGCCAAAACTTGGAAACAACCCAGGTGTCCATCAACAGATGAGTGGATAAACAAAGTGTGGTCTATTCACACGATGGAATATTATGCAGCTGTAAGAAGAAATGAAGTCATAAAACATATGGCAACATGGATGAACCTGGAGGACATTATGTTGAGTGAAGCAAGCCAGACACAAAAGGACAAATACTGTATGAATGCATTACTATGAAGCAAATATATTGTGTAATATATTGTTTGAATCACACACAAAAAAAACAAAAAACAAAACAACAAAAAAATTTACATGTATCCATTACATTTAATTGTGAAATGTATATGTTTATTCATCTGTGTTTGCTTTTTAGTTTTTAATTGCTTATGTTTTCAATTATTAAATGCACAAAATAAAGTTAAAAAAAAAAAAGAAATAAAGGATATTAAGAAGAAAAAAAAAGAAAAAAAAAAAAAAAGAAAAAATGAAGTCATGAAGCATATGGCAACATGGATGAACCTGGAGGACATTATGTTGAATGAAGCAAGCCAGACACAAAAGGACAAATAGTGTATGAATGTGTTACTATGAACCAAATATATTGTGTAATATATTGTTTGATTCACAAAAAACAAAACAAAAAAAAAACAAAACAACAACAACAACAACAACAAAAAATGTCTTTGGATGATCATACAGGCATATATGTTGTTGCCATCTCAAAATTTTAAAATAGTCTGAAGTAAATGCTTATGGAAAAAAAAAAAAAAAAAAAAAGAGCATTTGAAAACAAATGTTTGGATGGTTCCACTGTTTTACAATTTTGCCCAAAGCAATGCATGCGATACTTTTAAATCTCTCTCATATCCTTACATTTAAAAAGGAATCTGAAATAGAATTTTCTAACTTGCTTTAAAATCTTTTAAATGAGGACTATCAAGAGGTTTTGATCCTTTTTTGTTAAAATTATTTTTTAACAAATAAAATTTTTTATTAAAAATTTTTTGTTTGTTTGAAAGTCAGACTTTGAAAACACAGAGTCTGAGATGACATTGACAATTGCAAACCCGAAATGTCATTACAAACCCCCATATTAGAGTGGGACCTTCAGTGGGAGAGTAATAAATGGAGTTCTGGCTAAAGTTCAACTCATAATGGACATACTAGTTTCAAAACTGACACAGTTGTCATTGGCCATGTTCCTGAGTGTAAAGTTGGACTTGAAATTCTTAGCAGTTGGTGTAATTCCCACATTGGGTCCATGGTCTGTGATGTAAGAGCTGTCAGTGAAGAAGTCTGGGTGCTATAGCAATCATGCCATACCTCTGTCATGCCTTGTACTGTTGGTTGTCTTATCTTGTGGGAATGTGCTTTGTCTTCTGACCCAAAGGGAAACTCCCCTGATGATTTCTTACCCTTCTTTCCATGGCCATCTCTCTTATCTACCATGGCCCAATACCTACTTCATTGTTCTACAGGTGCTGTAACTGGATTTTGTCTAGGTCCTTGGTTAAACTGCAGGAAACGAATTTCAAGAGCACACCACATTGATTAGACCAGTAATTTATTAAGGTAGGGAGGGAGGAGAAGTGGAAGGAAATAACAGATCATGGGTCCCAGGTAGAGAGGAAGGGACTGAAGAGTGATAAAGAGAGATGATTTACAGACTACAATTTCCCATTATAGATTATAAATGCCCAGGTTTTACTTGCGTATTCATCCAGGTGGGGGCGAAGAAGGCCAGAACAAGAGTCCAAAGGCAAGAGAGAGAGAAATTGGGCCTTTGCACTTGCTTTTTAAACCATTAATTATTCTGGCCCTTTGCTAATGGCATGGGAGGAGTCCCAGCTGTTTCCTGTTTTGATTGATTACCCCACCCATCAATCCCCCAGGAGGGCCCAATGATAAGGTCCCTAGAGAATATCCAAGGCTTCTCCTGATTTCTGGAGGAAATCTTGTTCTAAATGGCATTTTTCGTGAGGGTCTTCCAGCAGCCGTCTTGGGGGTATCAATGTCCATGTGGACTTCTTGCCAGGTTCCAGTTCCGTTTATTGATTCTCTATTTTACGACCCTGCTACAGTGCTGCATTCGTTAACATGGATTTAAAGTTCAGAACAAAAGGGCTTTCCATAGTCTTGAATTGCACCATTTTGAGGCCTGTTTACTTACCCTGTTTACTGGGTTAGGATAAACTCTAACTTCTAAGCAACACATCTATGGTTTTTGCCTCATTTGGTCTCTATCACCCTCTGCAAACCTGCCTTTCCCAATTCTTCTCCAGGAACCCTTCCTCTTCCTTACTGAGGTCTAGGTTTACATCAAGATCCTCTTCAGATCCTGTTTCCCTCTTGTACCTCTTTAGCCTTGACCTCCTCAGCCCTCTCCTGGCTTTCCCTCCTCCAAGTGCTTTTCTACAGCACTTATCTATACAATCTGCACTTGGGAAGCAGTGCCTCTATAATATTCATCATGATGAGGATGTCCTGTCTTTCCAACTAGCCTATCAAACCTATGAGACAACTTGTAGCCCCTACAACAGAGCCCTGTGAACAACTGTCACCTTCAGTTGTGAATTACTGTTCTCATTCATAAATGCTCATTGGTGACAGCCTGACATGCCTGAGGGTCTGCATGGTGAGCCGTCTACATCTGTCACTTGCATAGTTTCCTATGGTAGAGATTGTGGCCTTGTCTGTGGCCCTGGAATTGCTGTCTGCCTAGTGGCAGAGGGAATATATGGGGTCAGCAGGGGTTAGGGTTGCTGAGCCTGTTCTGGGGACATCCAACTACCCTGAGCCTGGGGAACTGAGGGCTGAAGGCTGGCTTAGCCCTCGGGTAAGAGTTACGGTAATAACTGCTGTTCTAGGCCAAAATACGTTTCATGACATCCAGGGAACTTTTGGTGCATGAGGCATGCTTTAAAAATACATGAGAATATAAGTTGTTTTTTTTTTTTCCCACACCTGCTGGGGGAACATGTCCACATGTCTGGGCTAATATTAGGGCTGTTTATTTTCTAAGGTTGACATTTCCCTGGCCGTCTGAGATTGCTGCTGGAGATAGAATGACTGATATTTACCCTGGCACCCTTCGTCCAGAAAGGATTACCAAGGAGTAAGTGTGAGTGCGTCTGGGCAACACAGACAGACAGACGCCCAGAAAAATGTGAGCTGCTCCAAACAGGGCCATCATCTGACCCACAGTTGTTTCGGGGGTTCACAGTAGCCCTTACATAAAGGAGCCCAGGATAGGGGGAGATGTTTCATGAAGGGGATTGATGAGTTCAAAAATCTAATTTTATACATAGAATAAGAAACAGCTCTTCCAGTGGGAAAGACTTCTTGGGGAGATAAATTAAGGCCCATAAGGCAATAGCTTCTCTCCCTAGAACAACCAAATTCTTCCAAGTTTTGAGTCATTGAGTGAGGAGGGTTTTGGAATGGGGATCTTCATTCAAGGAGGCCCATGCTATAAGCATCTTCTTACCTTTGGGCTTTGCCTCCCCTTTGGGTAGAAAGCACCCCATTCTCCCTAGACAAATAGATAGGTGAAGGAAAAAAGTCTCTTTCCTGTGTTGCCCTTAGTACAAGGGACACAGACTGAGGCAGACTGGAATTGCAACAAACAAAAAGAAAAAAAAAAAAAAAAGAGAGAGAGAGAAAGAAAGAAAATGCACCAAGAACAAACAGTTCTGATTTCAAAATATAATTATTGATACTAGACTAGAAACTTCTCTTAACCTGTCCACATTCTTTGAGAATCCCCCAGAAAAATCTGTCCCTTACAGTGTTACAGTGTTTAGGCTCTTCCTATCCTAAAAGCCTTGGAAAATAGGTTTGGAAGTGGCCAGTGGAGGAACAATAGAACTCTCAGGCTTCCTGGGTCGCCAGCTGGAAAAAAAAAAGGGCCATCCCTACCTAGAACCCAAAGGAGATTTTACAGCAGATTCACTGGGCCCTCTCCTCAGGCAGTATCAAGGATGCTCACCCCCCACTGCTCTGGCTGCTTGAGTTCCTTGGATTGTAATAATACCTATGTCAAATGTTAACCCTCATTTGTTTGGGGAGTGAGCCCCACGTAAACATCATCTTCTCTCTAGCACCAGACAGCCTCTTCTGGGGCCCCAAGGAGGGACTCAGAGCTGGGAGAGAGGCACTTGGAGGTTGGTGGGACAGGTTGGGTCCTACCCAGCACTCAACCTTTTCCTCCTAAATATATAGACTGGGTTGATTGTGCAGAGGTACCAGGTTGGTGCAGATTTGGGACTGGCTCCAGGGGCTTTGGGCAAGGACAGAAGAAGCGTTGTTGAGCTCCTACTGGATGCAGGCACTCTGAAGCTTAAGAACGGTTTACGTGTTCCCTTAACAATCATGGGAAGTGGGGAAGAAATAAGGAGCCAGAAAGTAAGTTAAGTGGCAGGTCAAAGATGCAAGTTTAGGTTTTGTGTCCAGATTCCCCCCCGCCCCCCACACACTGCTGCCTTGAATAGCTGCAGGGTCTCAGCTGAACTTGAGTAGACCCTGAAATGCTCATAGTTGCAGGGCAGAAGCGCTGGACACTGGAGGGCTGGGTGGGGAAGGGAAGAGCTGAGGTGCAGAACAATGAATAGAATGAAGCTGTCAGTTCTCTCTCTGTTATTGATTTCTAGCTTCACTGCATTGTGATGGGAGAAGATATTTTGTATGACTTCAGTCTTTTTCAAATTTTTAAAGGCTTGCTTGTGATCTAACATATGGTCCATTCTTGAGAATGATCCGGGCGCACTTGAGAAAAATGTGTATATGCTGTTGTTGGATGAAGTGTGCTATTTATGTCTGGTAGGTCTAGTTGGTTTAGAGTATTGTTTGAGTCCCCTATTTCTCTATTGATCTTCTGTCTTCCTGTTCTATCTATTGTTGAAAGTGATGTATTGAAGTCCTAGAGTGTAACTTCCTCAGGAGGAGCAACAAGAATTTCTAGAAGGTGTTTGGAACTCCTTGGAGTCCTCCATAAACACAATTAATTCATTGCTGGTAACACTTATTGAGTCCTTACTATCTGCCAGGTTTGTTCCAAGCATTTTACGTGTGATGGATAACTCAGTTAGTCCCAATAATCCTGGGAAGCGAGAACTATTACTATGGAGACACAAAAAAGTTAAACATCTTGCTCAAGGGCCCAGACCCGTAAGTGGTGGGACTGGGATTTGGACCCAGGGAATCCAGCTCCTGCCTCTGCTCTTAAACATGACCATGGCTGTCATTGCTATTCCTGGGCCTGACTGGTCCCTTTGCTAAAATATGCTCTTGGCAAAGGGCCTCATTTCTTCCCCTTGTGTCCTTGTCATTTGTACCCTAAGGGACCTCCATACCAGGAGACCCCTGAAGTCAACTGTTTCCTGGGTGCCTGAAGACCCCAGGCCTTAATGCACCATTGTCACGGGGTCTCCCTTCCAAGGTCCCCTCACCGTCTCCTGGCTCTCCTGTGGCACCCCACTTTCTCACCTTGGCTTGCTGGGCAGGCTGAGCAAACAGCATCTGCCAAGCGGCCTGCAACAAAACAAACGGCTGCAGCCCCAGAGGCCTCCGCAGCTCCCATTTAGCAAGCAGCCAGCAAGCCTCAGCGGGCGGTGCCCTTGGGGAAAGAGCTGCTATTCATGGTTTGTTTGGCTGTCTGCTGTTGGCTCTGGCACCTCCGCTGGGTGGGCTCTGCTGGGGACAGGGACACTGGCTTTCTAGGAGGTGAGGGGGCAACTGGGAGGGGTTGGAGCCAAGTGGAGCTGCTGCTGGACCCCATGTCAGACCTCAGGCTGCTTCAGGGCCGAGGTCTTTGCTCCATTCTGACTCAGAAGAACGACGTGTTTGGTTGTTTGCTATTTATATTGCAGTTGCTGTCAAGAGGCTTTCTTTGAAGCAAACTGGTAAGCTCCTAGAGGCACGTAAGTGCATTCCTGGCTCAGTGCTGTGCTCACACACACCATTCAGCTGAATCAAGGCCTGCCCTTACCCCCTGTCCCCTCCATGCCCTTCTTGAATCTGTACATTCCAGATATCCCCCACTCCCCTGGACCACTACGCCCCCCACCCCCACTCCTCTCTGCCCCAGCAAACACTTCTAAATGCATTTGGAATCACTCCTGCTTCTTTCCCAGGCCAGTGAAACTCCACTGTAGCCTCTCTTAGGATTAGGCCATATGCTTAGCCACTATCTTTGTTTTGTTCCATCTAAATTCATTCGCCATTTAAAAGTCACCACTTCCTTGCCCCCAGAGCAGGAAGCAAATCTCCACTAGGCCTTGCTCTAGCACAGTATTTAAACCACATAGCATTTATTTTCAGTCATGCTTATTGAGATATAATCTACACAGAGTAAAGTACACCCTTTTTAGTGCTTTGACAAGCACATTGCAGTCATGTAATCACCCCCTACAGTCAAAATACAGAACAATCTCCAATCTGAGAGGGGTTTTTCCTCCTATAGTTTTTATTTTTCCAGAATGTCATATAAATGGAATCTGGAGTCTGGCTTCTTTCACTCAGAATGATCCTTTTGATATTCATCCATGTTGTGTGTACAAGTCCACTCCTTTTTATCACTAGGTAATATTCCACAGGATGGATGTACCACAGCTTGTTTTACCAGTGGAAGGACATTTGGGTTGTTTCCAGTTTGGGGAAATTATGAATAAAGCTGGCTGCTATAAACATTTGTGTAGAGGTTTTTGTGTAGACAAGTGTTGTCATTTCTCTTGGGTAAATACCTAGGAATGGGATTTCTGAGTTGTAAAGTAGGTACATATTTAACTTTTAAGAAACTGCCAAATTGTTTTCCAATGTATCATTTTGTATCATTTTGCACTCCTACCAGCAGTGAATGAGAGCTCCAGTTGCTCCACATCTTCACCACCAGTCAGTATTGCCAGTCCCCTCCCCCTGCCACATGCTAAAGGTGTGGCACATGGCATTTTAATTCTCCATTTCTGTGTTCTTTTCCCTCAAGCAGCAGTTCTGGAAGGCAGGGAATGGGATTTGTTTATTTTTATATTGCCTGCACAGACTACATCAGAGTAGGAGCTCAATAAATCTTTATTATATATATGAATGAATGAATGAATGAATGAATGAATGAACACTTTCAGATTATTGGAGAGTTTCTAGAGGACAGAGCTATTGCTGCTCCCTCCTTTTCAGCTGGAAAAGCACTGTGGTCCAAACACCTACCCTAAAGCCACAAGGCAGTACCTGGTCTACTTCTGTCTTCAACCCTTCCTGAAGTTATGCTGCCTTTAGACTCTCCTCCCTGGTCCCTCTTGGTTGCTGCCTGCTGTATTTGCCTCATTCCTTTGGGAATAAACTGAGTGCAGACAGGGCCTTCCCTTCCAGTGTCAGGTTCTGGCCAGTGGATCCCCAAGGGACCAGTTACAGGGGGAGATGTAAGGACTGAGGAATTAGAAGAAGGAATAGCCACAAAGTACAGGAAGGTTCAAACCAAAGCCCAGGAGCTGAATGAGGATAAACTGATAAGCTTGGGGCAGACTGAGAGAGAGGCAGCCCCACAGCCCTCTGACCCTGAAGCCACACATTCCCTGCAAGTTCTGGACTTGCCACCACAGTATGGCTGGAAGGCTTTTTTCACGGGGATAAGTGTTCATTGGAAGGTGTGAGCACAAGCCCGGACAGAAGATGAGCAAATGAACCTCAGGAGAGGAACGGCTGGGAGGGGGCTCAGGGTGAGGAAACGAGGCTGTGAGATTGCCTGCTGGAGCAGGCCTGGATACTCTGACCCAACCATCTAGTCCGCAGCCAAGTCGGGCCCCAAGCACCTGATCACAGGAAGCCTGGCTTCCCAGGGCAGCTTTCGTCCCCTGTGCCTGGCTCTGTGGTGGCTTCAGTGCAGAGTCACACATTCTGGGGACAATTCTGGGGAAGTCTGTTGCTGTGGAAAGTTAGTAGATTTAGAGACTGGAGGCCAAGTGGGTTCTTTTGAAGGCTCTTTTCAGGAGGGCTTGGGGTACATGGAGGGATCCTGGAGACTACGAGAAATAGGCAGGATGGGGGGAGTGGGGGGAGATGACCCAAAACAATGAAGGACTCTCCCCAGAATAAAGAGCATTCAGCTCCCTTGTGTAGGCTGGCAAGCTCCATCCAGGCCCTGGAGAAATGGAGCTAAGAGAAAAGAGAAGTTAAACAATCAGAGGTGGGACTGTTGTGAATTCAGGATGTATTCCCGTTGAGGTGCGGCAGGCTGGGTGCTGACGGTGTGGTCTTGGTAAAGGCACTGTAAGACATGGTTAAGAAAGAAATAACCTTTGAGATCATCTGCTCCAAATTCCTCTTTCTACAGGTGAGAAGTCTGAGGCCCAGGGTGGGGAAGTGACTTACTTGCCCATGGTCATACAGCTAGTTAGGAGCAGAAACAAAACCAGAGCGCTGGTTTCTAAACTCTGGAGAGCAGTTTTGAATCCAGAATCCTGGCTGCTAATCAGGAAAATCCAGGCTGGAAAACTTCACTTAAAGAGCAAAAAGTTAAAAGGGAGCAAAATTAGTCGGAGCCCAGATCTGTTTGGACTGGTTTACTCCTATCCAAAATACTTGGACTTGTGTTGCCTCTTACAACAGGAATTTAAGCTTGAGAATGTGGTGCAAATGGACAACTTTCTCCTTCTTTGGATGACTCCTAAAACAGAAAGTGGGATGGCTGCTCCTGGAAATATTAAGCCAGGTTTTCCCAAGAAACAGACAACCATGTTTCTCTTTCTAGCATAGGGTATGGCAGAAGGGAGTTGGGATGTGGGGTGGGAGAGGAGACTGCCCAGGCCAGAGGCTTTGGGAATCTCCCCTCCTGCTGACAATTGTACAGTGACTGAGAGATACAGCTGGTGGTGGAGGAAGAGGCTCTGATCACACACAAAAGGCTAAGAGTGTCCTGAAGTGAGCCCATCATTACCCTACATTCCTCTAAATTATCAACACCATGACCAGTACAGATCCCCTCTTCCTGCCACAGTTTTCCCTAAAGTTGTGGACCTTTGATGACCTCAAAACTGATCTAGCATGGTAGTTCTGTTCTGGGGTACCTGCCCCGCACTGTCTCTCTCTGGGATCTGCCTTGGTTCATAAGCCCCATGGCAGGGACATGCACAGATTGCCAGGTTTGTTCCATGTGATCCCCCAGCTACAGCTGAATGGACCAGGTCAGCCCGTCTCGATGTTGAACAAACTATTGGCTGGTCAGCAAACAATCGGAGGCACCCTCTCGAGAATTCAAAGTAACTGCTGTAGAGCCAGATTCAATCAGAGTTCAAATGCTATAGAGAGTGGGAACTTCACCCACAAGCCGAAGCTGTGCTCAGGCTGAAGTTTTCAGCGGGCAGATAAGCTTCTTTTTTAAGATTTATTTATTTCTTATTCCTCGGCCCCCCCCCTTCCCCAAATGGTTTGTTCATTTGTCTGCTCATTGTTTGCTCCCCTTCTCCAGGAAGCACTGGGAACTAAACCCAGGACCTCCCATATGAGAGGCGAGTGCCCAACGACCTGAGCCACACCCGCTCCCTGCAGCCTCTGCTGGCTTGTGACCTCTGCTTGTTGTGGTGGTGGGGGGGGGGGAGTCTAGCCCACTGCTGCGGGAGGCAGCATCTGCTCGCCTTCTTTTAGGAGGCACTGAAACCCGAACCTCGGACCTCCCATATGGTAGGTGGGCTCCCAAGTGGTTGAGCCACATCCGCTTCCCAAGAAGCTTCTTGAGTAAATTGAGGATACTGGTCTGCAGAGAAAATGACACACACATGCAAGTAGCTGAGACACCATGGAGAGCCCAGAGAAAGAGAATTAATGAGGGCAGCTACCTGGGACCTTAACAATTCAGACTTCCCAGATTCAATTTCCAAGAGACTGGGCTATACTTTATTTCTCTAAGTTGCTCTGTAACCTATACAATAACTATCTACTTTGACTTGAATGAGTAACTTTCTGTTTTTTGCATCCAATAAGTCCATCCTAAACACCTTATCTTCATGTAATCTGATTTCATGAATTATAAAAATGATCACTCCCAAATCTCCAAGGGATGGCCCTGGAGTTGGACATGTGTCTGTCTAAGTTTCTGCAATTCCCATGACAATTGGCCTTGGCAGAACAAAAGACCATTAAGAAGCTGAGAGAGGAGAGGAAGGAAGAAAGCTTCACCTTGGTAACTGCATATAAAGTTTCCTGGGGAAAATGAGCTCAGGAGCCAGAGAAGTGAATCTAGTTAGAGCTATAAAGTGCCTTTCATTGACTTGGTTTGGTACCTAGAGAGGAAGCTCTGTGTGTGTGACAGTTTAGTTTCCTTAAGTGGTTCCCCCATTCATTCCATAAACCCTTATTGTGCCTTACCCTGTGCTTGGTGCTGGGGAAACGGACAGTTTAATTAGAGACGCAAACACTAAAGTACTTTGTTGGAATTGCGCTAAGCCTTTATTATGTTTTACCCTCCATGAGAGTTATTTATCTCTGTGTTGGTCTTTTCTCTGAGATGAGGAGTCCAGAAAGAACAGGAGCCATGAGTTCTCATCCCTTTGCCCCTCAGCTGAGACCGGTGCCAGGCCTGGAGCTCAGTAAATGACTGGAGAATTGACTAGAGGGTTTGGTTTGTGGCTTTGAACTGCATTGCTCCTCCACATCCACTGATAGACACCCTGAACCTGACCAGCACATCTTGGAAATATGTGCTCATGGGTCACAAGGGGAGACCAGGGAGGGGGTGAGGAGTATGGGCAAAACAACTCAAGTCCATGTTGGGGTAAGAACTCAAAGCACATGCCCTCTGGGTGTGGATGAGTGGTGTCTCCAGGGAGGTGGCTCTGGCAGGGATAGATAAGGCACTCATCGGGGAATAAAGCTGGTAGTAAAACCAAGGCTCAAAGCTCACTAGCTGTTTTGAGTTTTCTAAGGGAATCACCCAAACTTGAAAGTCTGCACAGGGTGTGGAGAGGACCTGAGACACACCCAGGACCAGTCCAGGAACCCAGGGTACGTCCATAGGAATGAATGTCCTTCAGAACTGAACACATGCTTTGTGACCTATATAAAAAAAGAATGGTTTAGTAGAAATGGGATAGTCTTCTTGATGCCCAGGCAAAAGGGAGCCAATGAATATCAGCATCTTTAGCTTTTTCAGAAGGAGAGGGTGGCCTGATCATTCCCCTGGGTACCTGGACTGCATGACAGGGATTCTACAGAATGAAGGTGGAGGTACCTGGCTCCTATGACACAATGATATTGGCCATTAAGAGCTTACAACAAACAACAAAACCAACCCAACTGAAAAAAGGACAAAAGGACAAAGGACTTGAATAGACATTTCTCCAAAAAAGACCTACAAATGGCTGACAAGCACATGGAAAGGTGCTCAACATCATTAGCTATTAGGGAAATGCAAATCTAAACCACAATGAAAACCCCTTTCATACCCACTAGGTTGGCTATTATTTTAAAAAGAAGAAGGAGGAGGAGGAGAAGGAGGGGGAGGAGGAGGAAATAACAAGCATTGGCAAGGATGTGGAGAAATAGGAACTCTAGTACATTGTTGGTGGGAATGTAAAGCAGTACAGCTACTATGGAAAACAGTTTAGTGGCTCCTCAGAAAGGTAAACTTGGAAATACCATATGCCCCAGCAGCCCCTCTTCTAGGTATATACCCCAAATAATTGAAAACAGAGATCTGAACAGATATTTGGATACCAATAGTCATAGCAGCATTATTCACAATAGTTAAAAGGTGGAAGCAACCCAGGTGTCCATCAACAACGAATGGACAAACAAAATGTGGTATATTCATACAATGGAATATTACCAGCCATAAAAAGGAATGAAGCTCTGATACAACAAGGATGACCTTGAAAAACATCATGTTGAGTGAAACAAGCCAGACACAAAAGGACAAATACTGTATGATTTCACCTACATGAAATGCCTAGAATAAGCAAAATCATAGAGACAGGAAATAGATGACAAGTTACCAGGGGCTGGGAGTGGGGGAGTGGAATGGGGAGTTATTGCTTAATGGATGCAGAGTTTCTGTTTGGGGTGATGGAAAAATTTTGGTAATGGATAGTGGTGATGGTAGCACAATATTGTGAATGTAATTAATATCACTGAATTGTGATATCACATGTAAGTGGTTAAAATGGGGAATTTCGTGTTGTATATATGTTAACACAATAAAAATGTCTTTTAAAAAGTTTGCAACCAACCTCCTGCATCCCAAATCTGCCTCGAGACCAACCTAAAACCTTCCAATTCCAGGCTGTTTGAGAGTTACATTTCTCATGAGAGTTCTAATTCACCATTAATCTCTTAGTTGGGTCATTCACACGAATTAGCCCTAAGGTGTATCTAAATGCAAGAGCTTCATCTTCAGGCAGAAAGAGCAGAACATTCTGTGTTCAACACATTGTAGAAACAAGTGTCCTTAACAGCCCCAAGAGCTTAATAACTCATGCAAGAACAGTGCATCATGTCAGCAGGCCA
This sequence comes from Tolypeutes matacus, assembly GCA_026826555.1. Taxonomy (NCBI): domain Eukaryota; kingdom Metazoa; phylum Chordata; class Mammalia; order Cingulata; family Chlamyphoridae; genus Tolypeutes; species Tolypeutes matacus. Next base: position 5,591,921 of record JAKSZT010053947.1, on the reverse strand, counting down.
AAAACGAAGATTGACAACCACGGATCTTCAGAGGGAAAACTGCAAAACTGAGTTGATGACAGACAGTTTTCCCCCAAATTTCTCAGTAGTGCTGAGATCTAGGTCACATGTATTTACCAATACAGTCCACACAGTTTTAATTAGTCGGAGATTCTAGTTTTACTCAATTGCAAAGGCCCTGTTAACTGCCCATTTCCTCCTAAGCCTCTGCTCTTGGCATTACCTACTACCCCACACCCTGGCAAGATCTAAATTTAGCCATTTCCTTTCACTATTTCATAATCACAGGGTCTCAGACTCACTTGATAGGAGAGAGATTATAAGTGAGGTCAAGAAAGAACACACATCATTAAAAATGTTCAGAGCCCACGAAATGCCTTTGAAATTGCTTGCTTTTTCGCTGGAAATGTGAAGTAGCATAGCAGGTTTTGGTGCCTGCATTAGAAAGATATACAAATGTAATGCTATTCACTGGGCTATGTTCACTGCCGTGGGCAACTCTGAGTTCTAGCCAATTAAGTGGGATGTTCTTCTCTTTAAGAAAAATAAAATAAGATTTATTGGTGAAATGGGCAGCCCACCACATTTCTTCATTTCCTCGGCCCCTAAAATAATTCATCTTCTAGGAATCTTGGAGTTCTTCCCTTGCTGATAAAACCTAGGTGCCTCATTTGCCTCCAATACCAAGACCTGGAAAGTTGACAGCACTGCCATGGGAGCTGAGGGTGACAGTGTCTCCACCTCTAAAGCCTGGTACATTATGTTCTAAACCAGGCTGCAGGAAGGTCTGAATGAGAAGCTACATTCTGAATGTCCCCTGACCCAGCACCTCCAGGAGAGGGTGCGGGAGCAGAGTCCCACTCTTAGCAAATGTAGGCTAACTCTCAAAGTTTTTATATAGTTGTACTGTAAGTTATATGATCACCCTAGGTACATAGTTACAAGATCCTTTCTTTGTGTGTGGAGTGTTGTAGAAAAATTCTCCAGGGAGGATCATCAAAGAACAAACCAAAATTTCCTTGGACAGGTCACCTCTCTGGGCCTTAATTTCCTTATCCATAAATTGAGATGATTTGAGTCAGTGGTTTTCATGTGGGGGTGATTTTTTTCCAGGGGACATTTGGCATAGTTTAGAAATATTTTTGTTGTCGCAATGGGGAGAGTGTGCGTCTCTACTGGCATCTAGTGGGTAGAGGTCAGAGATGCTGCTAAATATCTTACGGTGCACAGGACAGCCCCCCACAATTAAAATTATTTGCCTTAAAATGCCGGTAGTGGGAAACGGATGTGGCTCAAGTGATTGGGCTCCCATCTACCATATAGGAGGTTCAGGGTTCGATTCCTGGGGCCTCCTGGTGAAGGCAAGCTGGCCCACATGGCGAGCTGGCCCGAGTGGAGAGCTGGCCCACGTGGAGTGCTGGCCCATGCAGGAGTGCTGGCCCACGTGGAGTGCTGGCCCGCACGGAGAGCTGGTACAGCAAGATAACACAACAAAAAAAGAGACACAGAGGAGAGACAGTAAGAGACACAGCAGACCAGTGAGCTGAGGTGGCACGAGAGATTGAGAACCTGTCTCCCACTCTGGAAGGTCCCAGGATGGGTTCCCGGTGCCACCTAAAGAGAAGAAGAGCCACAGCAAATGGGAGCAGACAACAGGGTGGGGGTGGGGGGATAAGTAAATAAATAAATCTTAAAAAAAAGTCAGTAGTGCCAAGGTTGAGAAACTGTGCACTAGTTGATCTCTAAGTTGCCTTTAAGTTATGTGAATATCTGCCCTTTTGTATGAGTGTGAAAAACCCACATGAGCATGTATAATTGAGACACCCCGAGGTGTTTTTTTGTTTGTTCGTTTTTGTTTTTTCAAAGAGTATGAACGGGTTTTTTGTTTTGTTTTATTTTGTTTTAGGAGGTACCAGGGAATAAACCCAGGACCTGGTACATGGGAAGCAGGTGCTCAACCACTGAGCTACATCCGCCCTCCAATGAGAGTGTTTTTTTTTTTTTTTTTCATTTATTTTTAGGAGGTACTGGGGATTGAATCTGGGACCTCCTACATGAGAAACAGGCACTCAACCACTTGAGCTACCCTAAACCCCCTGAGTTCTGATGGCAAAGGCATCCTGCTCCTGACCCTACCTCCTGGAACAGCGCAGTTTCCAAGCCAAGCAGACCCAAGGCCATCTGCTATCATCTTATCTGTCACCCCAGGAGAAGCAGAACATCCATCAGCAAGGAAGGCATTCTGAGTTAGAGGAACTTGATGTGGGGGGAGGGACACAGGAGAGTTGATGGCAGCAGCACTCCACCCATCTGCTAGGTTATCACTCATCAGTGGACTTTTCTCACTGCCAGATTCCTCTCATGTTCTGACAAACTCTGCTCCTGTCTGCCATGCCTGTCAAGGGTCCAGCTGCAATCTCACTTCGTTGACTCATTTCCATAGCTTTCCTACTTTGGGACTTAAGTCTGCCAGCTCTGAGGGGTCACTTTCCCCTCAGCTGGGGATACAAGCCCTTCATTCCCCACTGGTGACTTGGATTCACAGTCCTAATATCAGGATTCAAGCTGTGAGCTTTTAATCCAAGATTGGGAATGCAAGAAATGTCACTGTGCATATCAGTGGCATGCATGGTACCACTTCTCCCACTTGTACTCGTGGCAGACATCACTAATCAATCACAGAACTATTTCCCATTGAGCTTGAGCATGGCTAAACACAGCTCTCCAACTTGACACTTCCAGTTGACCAGAGCTGGCACTAATTGAAATCAATTTGCCAGTCCAGTCTCAGAACTATTCAAGTGAAGATGGCAGGATTGGGAAGCAGATGTGGCTCAACTGATTATTGGGTTCCCGCCTACCACATGGGAAATCCCTGGTATGGTTCCCGTTGCCTCCTAAAGAAAGCGAGCTGGCGCAACAGGCAGGTGCAGTGAGCTGATGCAACAAGATGATGCAAGAAGAGACACAAGAATAAAAACATGAGAGACACAGCAAAGCAGGAAGCAGAGGTGTCTCAAGCAATTACGTGCCTCCCTCCTACATCAGAGGTCCCAGGTTTGGTTCCTGGTGCCTCCTAAAGAAACAAGGAAGATGAACAGACACAGCAAGTGCAAACAACAAGGGGGCGGTGAGAAATAAATAAATAAAAATAAATCTTTTATTTAAAAAAAGATGGCAGGATTGAGAAAGACAATAAGATAAGACCCTCAACTAGATTGTAAGTTCTACGAGGGCAAGGATGAGGTCTGATTCATTCACTAGTCTATCCCCAATATACACAGTAGAGGTTCAATAAAAAAATGTTGAACAAATGAATAGCCTCCCAGATTGTGGCTTACCTGCAATGCACACTGCCCACTTGGCTCCAGAGAGTGAATGGACTCTAACTATACCTCGCTGCCCAGACTAAATGTTGGATAGAGCAGTCCTGGGCTTGTCTGAAAGAGGAGAGGTGGCTTAGTGAGCTGTACTCTCAGGTTTGAAAGGGAAATGCTGAAATGGTTTCCATTATGTCTAAAACCAGGGTAATGGCTGTGAGGGAGAGCTTTGAAAGAGGCCAGTACTTGTATAATGGCCTGGCATTTATTATTTCTTATTGTCCATTTCCTGATTCCCTGTGGTGATTAGAGGGGGTTAGGATTTTTTAAGCTACTGTTTACTGAGTGCTCTAACAGCGTTTATAAACATTAACCCACTAGATCATCACAGTAGGTTGGTTCTCTTTACCCCCATTTCTGAGAAGCCAAGATTCAGAGTGGTTAATTACATGGTCATACACACAGCAAGGGGGTAACTGAGCTCAGACTCATGGTCAAGCCTCGAAAATGGCTATTCCTAAGCCTTTGAAACAGGGGCTGAGTGCTTGTGCTTGATGGCTAGAGAATGGGAGTGGATGGCACCCCATCTCTTTGCCAAATTGAGGACAGAGAAACTCCAAGGAAGGAGTAGCAGCTGAGGATCTGATTAGGAGAGATAGGAAAAACTCTCATAGAGTTGGCTTGGATAGGAAATATATCCTCAGCTCTCAATTCTGGGAATCCCCAACTTGGAGGTCCAGGTTGGGGTGTAGTTTTGGTCTACTGCCCCAGTATCCCCTGGTTACTGCCCACCATTCCCTCTTTATCTCCTCCACCATTAGGGTTGCTAGATTTAGCAAATAAAAATACCAGATGGCCAGTTAAATTTGAATTTCAAGCAATATCAAGTAGTTTTTTTTAGTATAAGTATGTCTCATGGAACGTGTGGGCCATACTTATACTAAGAAATTATTCATTGTTGATCTGAAATTCAAGGTTAACTGGCCATCCTGTAGTTTATGTAGCATTTCTACCCACCATCCCCTGCCTCACTGTCCCCTGGCCCACCATCTCCTGGCTTATTGATCCATCATCCCCTGGTTTACTGCTCTACCATCTCTGTTCCACGTTCCTAACATCCCCTGGTCTACTGCCCTACTAACCCAAATGGAAATTTCTGGCCCAGCACAGGCCCCTGGGTTGCTGGGTCAGATTCTCTGCCCAGAGCTGCCTGGTGATCTTTATCCAGCTTATCCTCTCCTGGAGCCCTCCTTGAAGCAAACAGCTGCAACCCTGATACCCTAAGCCTCTTCCCCAAGTCATACAGATCCTCCTTGGGGCATTCGACTCTGAGGTGGCAGGCTCAGGTTCTCTGTGGGAGTTGTGAGGGGGCTTCTGGACTGGCAATGAAACTAATGAGCCTAGAACAGTTGCTGTGCCCTTTGGAAACCCTGGCTCTGGGTCAAAACAATCATTTTTAAGGTGTTGGGGGAGGGGGGGCGACGCTGAATCGAGAGGAGGGGTAGTTTGTTGTTGATTTCGCTCCCCAGACTTGCCAACTGCAGAAAGGACAGGTTAATGAGCTGCGGAAGTAAAGTTCACCCAAGAAATGATGCAGGACCGCCCACTGGGGCGTGTTCCTGGACCAAGGCTGTGTAGCTCGAATTTGGAAGGGGTGGAAGCTGGAAGCTTCCTTCCCCACCAGTCGGACAAACACAAGACGGGAAAGGACTCGGGCCTTAGGGCGGACAACCCCATACATTGAGTTTGGTATCCTTACCAGACTCTGAACTCCCCGAGAACAGTAACTTGGCTTCAATCCCCTAGATGACCAAGCACTCAGAACCAAGCCAGCCTGGGGGAGGGTTCGGCAAGGCCAGCTTCTGCTGCTGCCCCTGCTGTGCCTAAACCTGGAGACTGGCCGCAAAATCAGAGCCGTTTCTTAGCGCGTGAGCTGGGCCCTGCCCAGGCTGCCCTGGCAGAAGCTGCGGGAAGAACCTGCTTCCCAAGTCAGGATCCCGTCTTCCCACGCAGGCAGGTGACCCAACGGGCACCCCGCATCCCAGAGCCTCAGGACCAGCCTTGGAGACAGGGTGGAGGGCAAGGACACCTCTGGCAGGTGGCTCCACGGTCCCACCCCCAAGACATTCGCAGACTCAGAGCCACTTGTGAATGCCTTTCATTCAGTTTAATTAAGCCATCTGCCCACATTAAATGGTAAATTATCTCAATCACTCCCTGAATCCCAGAGTGGGGAAAGAGTTAAAAGAATATATGGTGCTGAAGGACCATGACATGCCCGTGAGAACTTCTCCCTCAGAGAGAGACAGCCTCCAGTGTTCACCCCCTTCTGCACCCCCAAAACTCTTTACCTGTTGCCTCATTGTTTTCTCCTCTTTTGATGGGGAAGAACAGGGCTTCTGGATGCCTGGCCACAGGTAGGAAAGAAGATTAGAGCTTTTCTTTAACTTCCTTCTACCTTGGGGTACTTGAGTAACATTAAAAAGTTGCTCTCTTTAAATAAGCCTGCTTGGCTCTGCCTGAGGAAGCCCTGGGCTCGTGCAGGTTGGGGTGTCCGGCAGGGCATCACTGAAGTGACCTGTGAATGTTGCTCTGTCCTGCAGACATGCAGCCAGAAGATGAAGGATGGAGGAATCTCATTACGGACATCCTGGGGTGGGGGTCTCTTAAGGGTGGAGGCACCTTCTGGTGTTGCTGAAGACCTAGGAATGACCATCGTGCTGTCCAGTTCCAGATATTTGAATGATAAGCATGAGCATAGTTCCTTGGGCTCAAGAGGCATTGATTCATATCATTAAGTTCATAAGAGACTGCTGAATCTGAAGCCAGTGTAAAACTGAAGGACATGGCTCAAGAGGGATTGACTCACAAATACTAAACTCATAAAAGACGGATGTACCCAAGACATGTGTAAAATGTCAAGACAATTCCTACTAGATATCCCCTTTCTGGTATCAAGTTTACCCAGAAAACCAATAATTAGAAGATTGCTTAGTGAGTACAGAGCAAAGGGACATTTTGACAAGGGTATAGAAAATTATTATGAACTATTCCTACCCCACAGCAGACACTCTCCAGAGCCAGGGTGTCTCTTTCTCAGATGGAACTGGAGACACACTGACTGTTTCATTTGACTACCCCTTTCTGGACTCCAGGCAGACCACAGACCTTCAGTTACCACACCTTGCCTTCACTCAGATATAGCAAACCTGACTGCGATTCAGCTCCCTTTAGCTACATTTTTGTCCTGGTAGCCCTTTTTGAATTGAGAGTATTTCCCAATATCTTCATTACACATTTCAAAGCATCCTTTAGAGTGGGGATTTTCTATAAATGGCTAAAAGTATTCACCATTTGTTAAATTTTAGTTGTTTTACTTTCTTGAAAATGACAACTTCTGGGTTCTGGGAACATCTTTCTGTAGCCCTCTAGGTACCTGGACCCTTCTTAATGAACCATAAGTCAGGCTACCTGATCTCAGACAGGGTTTTTATGCTGCTTCAGGGTACACTTGGGCCTCTGTTTGAGGCTTAGCTCAGCCACTTGCTAGCTGTGTTACTCTGGGCAAGTCACTTAACGTTCACGAACCCTGGTTTCCTTGGGATAAAATGGAGATATAAATTATTCCTTACAGAGTCGTAGGGATCAAGGGAGACTGTAAAGTAACATATCTCAATAATGTGCTGGAATGGACTGTGTCCTCCACAAGCTGACTGATACTTTGGCACCACTGGGGAGCCTGTGAAGAATGCAGAGCCTCAGGCCTGCCCCAGACCTTCTGAATCAGAATCTGCATTTTAACTAGATCCTCAGGAGATTCACACACCTGAAAGTTTGAGAAGCACTGATCTAGGACAGGGGTTTTCCTCTGGGGACCATGAACTTGAATGGGAACTGTGATGGTTAAGCTAATGTGTTAACTCAGCCAGGTAATTGTGCCCAGTTGTTTGGTCAAGCACACACTGGGCTAAATGTAATACAAGGACATTTATGGACTTTAGTTACCAGTGAGTTTACTGCATAGATAGCCGATTACATCTATATCAGCCAGGAAGATTGCCATCAGCAATGAGTGATACTTTATCCAATCAGTTGAATGCCTCATAAGGGGATGTGATTTCAGCATTCAGAGAGAATTTCCCAGCTCGTCTTTGGACAGCCAGCATCTCCCGGAAACTCATCAAGGACCTTGGACTTTCATTGGAGCCCCTGGTTTGCAGCCTACCCACGGAATCTGGACTCGTGCATCACCACCGTCATGTGAGAGACTCTTATAAAACCTCATACTATTGACAGTATCTCCTGTTGATTCTGTTTCCCTCGAGAACCCTCACTAATACAGAAAAAAACTATTGCATCTTTATTTTCACCAATCACTAACCAAACTTTAGCATTTCCTTTGAGGATGAATGTAGGTGACAAGTCAGTACTCTTGGTAATAGAAACCATGGATATTTTCATAGCATATTACAGTCTTTTGAGACTTCTTGAAATATCATATATGTTCACCACCACTTCAAAATTACAATAACTATTAGATCTGATGCTACTTCGTGGTCTTTAATATAAGAATAAGGAAGCATATATATTATACCACAACATTTAAAATATTTTTGATAAACTGTACTTCAAAAGAACTGATTCTTTTATAACTCTATATTTTATTTTCTATTTTATGCATTTAAAACTTTATTCTAAGAAGGGTCTATAGGCCTCACCATATTACTGAGGGGTCCATTATTATGCTAAAAAAGCAAAGAACCCCTGCTCTAGGAAATCAGAGGGGGGATCAGGTAAATTTCAGAAACATAGCTGGGGTATGTGTTACCCAATCTGGAAAGCCCCACTCTCAGAGCAGTCCTGGCTGGCAGCTGGTGGTCTGCCTTGATGGCATTTTCATGCTGTCTTCATTAAAAAGCATTTTGTGGGGCTCAGGCTAAGGAATTAAAACCAAGAATCCAAGTAACGGGTTGCAGTTGTCAACCTAGCAAGAAAATCAGGGACCCAACTGAAAATTGTCATGAAACTTTTTCAAGCTTTGAAACATCCCCATGGTTGTTATTTTTATCTTTCCCTCTCTATTTCCCTGCAGTGATCCACAGTAAAACCTGTAAAAGGAAAATAGTCTGTGTTTAGGAGCAGAGAGGAGGGGGCCACTGGGGACGCTGGCTCCCTTTCCAGCCAGAGGGCTGGGTAGGAGAGCCCCAGAGGATGAGGGTGGGTGATGGCAGCTTTAAAAGAAGATCCCATGGCAGTAAGGGGTCGCTGGACCTGAGAGAATGGAGGGAGGGACTACCTGGGTAAGATGTTACCCTGAGGCCTAAAAGGTCTGATCTGGCCCCCCAAAAGCCCTTCTTGAGAAGAGAGAAATGACCACCCTTAGGAGAAGCTCCTCTGGCAAGGGTGTAAGAGAGGGGAGGGCAAGAGTTGCTCAGGGGTCAGTGCCTCTCCTTGGGTCCTCGCTTGGGGTAATGGGACACATGAGTGGGTCTCAGAGCTCAGATCGCCCAGCAGCCCCACATTCCTGGGGGCCTTGAAAGCAGGATGCTACAGACTCCCAGTGAGGCTGCTTTGCAGAAAACACAGGCTCTCCTGCTGCTATTCAGGGACCACAGAAAGTCTAATATTTTATACTTTTCAAAGCTGCCTTAGGCAGCCTGATGTGGTAGTGGAAAGAGACCAGAATTGAAGTCTGCTCCTGCCAATGGAAAAAAATGGGAAAGCCATAAACCAAATTACTTTGCCCCGCCTGAGCTTCAGTTGTTTTCCTCTGTACAATCGGGATAATTTGGAGCCCTCCTCACTGGTTTGAGTGGGAATCAAATAAGACATGGATATGAAAGCTTTGTTATGGAGATGATAGCTATTGTTTTCTCTGAGCACTTTTGCCTCCCTTAACCCATTTGCCACTCCTTGGTGGCGGGGAGGTCAGGGAGCACAGCGTCTGGTGCAGGGTCGAGTAAGGTGGGGTAGTCCAACTCTTCTAGGCAAATTCTGCTCCCAGGTGACTTGAGGTCTTCCACCACCTCTTTTATTGAACACTTAGACATTTATTAAATGTCTGCATTATGCCAGATACTGAAGATATAAAAATGAATAAAATATTGTCCTTGGCTCCAAGAGAAAAGGGAGACAGATGTGTAAACAAATCATTGCAAGGCAATATGATTCACACGAAAAGAGATTCATGTGGCAAAAAAACAAAAAGAATGGGTCCAGGACAGGATTGTCAAAAGGCTTCTGGGAGGTGGTAACATTTGAACTGAATCTTTAAAGATGACTAAGAGTTTGCTGGGCAGACAGGAGGCAGAAACATGTCAACCAGAGGAAAGGCAAGTATGAGGGTGTGGGTTGGATGATAGTTTGGCCTGGCTAAAGATATGGGCTGTAGGAGACAGACCTCAAAGGCAGGTTAGGGCCAGTGATAAAACAGGGTGTCCATCAACCTACAGCAAAAAGGTTTATCCTACAACACAGCCACAGAAAGCTCTTTCGACACTATAAGCTCTGAAAAGGGAGTGCTCGCATTGGTTTTGGGAGATGAGGCCAGAGCAGTGAGCAGGAGCTGGCATGATGCCTGAAACATAGTAGGTGCTCAAAACATACTGGATGCACAAGTGAATGAATGAATGAATGACTTCTTTTTTTCTTGTTTTTTTGTTTTTGATGTTGTTGTTGAATGAATGACTTTTAACCAGGGGGGTGGTATGAAAAAGGGAGAGTGTTATAACTGCTACTAGAGTGGTATAGAATATAGAAGCAGAAAAACACAGGATAATTTGCTGACCAGGCAAGTGTTTGTGAAGGTCTGAATGACAGCATTGGAAAGTTGTAGGGATGGAGGGGAGGGAGTGACTTTAGAGAGATTAGGATATTTGGAAGAACTGAATGGATTTAGGGACTGGAGAAGAGGGAGTGGAGGGTTGTAACTCAGGTATCTGGATTGGGTTAGTAGTCAGATGGTGGTTTTAAGAATCATAAGAAAGCACACTGGAAGTCCAAGTTTAGGGGTGAAGGAGATAAGTAGTGAAGTTTTAGACATTTTGAGTCCATAGAGCTGTGGGTCCCAGGTGAAGATGCCTGGAGGCAATAGGGTCTGCAAGTCAGGAGATTGGACTGGGCAAAAGATGTGTATTCTGGTTATCTATTGGGTGAAAAAAGAATTTGTGCAGGGCATAATGGGGATGGTTTGTCTAGGTCCTCAATCCAGGAAGACTTAAATGGCTAGATTCAAATGGCTGGAACTACTAGAATCATCTGGAGACCTCTTCACTTACGTGCCCAGTGCCTGGGCTGGTATGACTCAAAGGCTGGGATTAGCTGGGACCCCCAAGTGGAGCACCTACACATGGCTTGTTCACTGGCTTTGGCTTCCTCCCAGCATGGTGGCCTCAGGGTAGTTGGAATTTGTGTATGATGGCCCAGAATTCCAAGAGCAAGAGTTCTCATGTGAGGATAAGACCTAGCTGGTCTTTTATGACTCAGCTTTGAAAGTCAAATTGTGACTTTGCCAAACTCTAATGGTCAAAGAAGATATAATGTTCCCATATTGAAGGGGAGGGGCTATGGATCCTAACTATCAATGCAAGGAATGTTAAAGAATTGGTGACCATTTTAAAAACCAACACAATGTGGCACTTGAAAAAGGATGAAGGTAAGAAGAGATGAGAAAGGCACTGATGGGATCAGGTATCTCTCTTTCATAATTTTTATCACTCTGGGTAGTTAAAGATTTACTTAATTAATGTGGTTGAAGAATATCTCTCTCTGCCGGTAGGTTAGCTTGACCATCTGGCTTGCTATCATCTCTCCAGAACTTAGGCCTATACCTGATACATAGTAGGCCCTCAATAAATGATGTTGAATTGTTGAAAGAAGGAACACTAAATTAGGTGCTGTGGCTCAGATTTCGATCTGCTGACCCCAAAACTTGTGTTATCTATTATATCATGCTGGCTTCCAGGATTCTTCAGTGATTAAGAGATGGACAGAGGAACCAGAAAATGGGCTGGGGAGAAGTGATAGGACCTAATAAGAGGAACCAGTTTGCCTTATAGACCCAACAAGTGGGGTACATAAGAGCCCTGGGGGAGAGTGTATCAAGATGGGAATGTCAATAGAGTCCACTGAGGCAGCAAGGTCATGTAGAGAAGGACTGAGATGAGCCCATGGCCTCGACAACATTAGGGATTTGCTGTGGGGATAGAGGTATTCGTCAGATTATGGTGGGGAAACAGTGAAGGAGAGGTAAAAAGGAAAAAATAATGAAGTCAGTCTAGTCCTTCAAGGAACTTGACTGTCAAGGAAGGAAATAGTGGTAAATAGTGGCAGTGGGGAAGGGGTGGCCTGTGGGACTGAGGGATTCTTTTGGAGTAGTTTGTTCATTAGTTTTAAGAAGGAAGGGACTTGAACACATTTAGAGGCTATGGGTAGAAGTCATTGGAGAAGTTCAAGATACATATGGGAAATCTACAGTAATCAAAACAATGTAATACGGGGGCGGGTGTAGCTCAAATGGTTGGGCGTCCGTCTGCCATATGGAGGGACCTGGGTTCAATCCCTGGGACCTCCTGGTAAAAAAAAAAAAAATTATATATATATATAAGGCACATGGGCTGCCAGGCTCTGTGTGTCGGTGAGCCACCAGGCCCCAGGAGCCATGCAGCAAGATGATGACGTAACAGGAGAGAGACGCAGGGGAGAGAAAAAACAAGAAAGCTCCAAAAACCAGGAACCAAGGTGGCGCAGGTGGCAGAACACCTCTCTCCTACATCGGGAGTCTCCAGGATCGAATCCTGGTGAAGACTGGAGGAGGAGGATGAGAAGAGATGGCAGGAAACAGACACAGAGAATTGCCCAGTGAATGGACATAAAACAGCAAATGGGGAAGGGGGCGTTTAAAGTGGATAAAGTAAATAAATAAACCTTTAAAAAAAATGTAGTACAGGCACAAAGACAGACATATAGACCCGTGGAATAGAATTGAGAGTTCAGAAATAAACCCTCACATTTTGGGCCAATTGATTTTCAACAACGGTGCCAATTCTACTCGATAGGGAAAGAATAGTCTCTTCAACAAAGGATGCTGGGAAAACTAAATATCCATATGCAGAAGAATGAAGGTATACCCCTACCTCACACCATACACAAAAAGTAACTCAAAATGGATCAATTACTTAAATATAAGAGCTAAAACTATAAAACTCTTAGAAGAAAACTTAGGGAAATATGTTCAGGACCTGTTATTAGGCAATGGATTCTTAGACTTTACATGAAAAGCATGAGCAGTAAAAGGAAAAATAGATAAACTGGACTTCACCAAAATTTAAAAATTTGTGCATCAAAGGACAGTATCAAGAAAGTGAAAAGACAACCCACAGAATGGGAGAAAATATTTGGAAATCATATGTCTGGAAAGGGTTTAATATGCAGAATATATATATATATATAAAACTCCTAGAACACAATAGAAAGACAACCCAATTGAAAAATAGCCAAAAGACTTGAATAGACTTTTCTCCAAAGAAGATCTACACATGGGCGATAGGCACATGGAAAAATGCTCAACATCATTAGGTATTAGGGAAATGCAAATCAAAACCACAATGACTGCAAATAGTCTTGCTGTCCTGATTTTGTGATAATCAGGGTAGGCTATACATTCACTGTATTAGAAATCATGCATGTGTCCCCAGACCTAGTTTTTCTCCCTAGGTCTGGTTTTCAGAATGCTGGTGATAAACCAAGCCTGATTTATTATATGACCATACTGTATGGGAAATGACTGTAACTCTGGGTGTCTCCTACATCGGGAGTATATAGCAGGGGGGTGGATGTGGCTCAAATGGTTTGGCATCCATCACCCATGTGGAGGGACCTGTGTTCGATCCCTGGGACCTCCCGGGAAAAAGAAAAAAAGAAAAATATAGAAAGCATGTGGGCCTCCAGGCCCCGTGCACAGGTGCACCACCAGGCCCCACAAGCGGGTGCGCTGCAAACATTAGGCCCCGCGAGCAGGTGAGCCGACAGGCCCCGCCGAGCCACACAGCAAGATGGTGATGTAACAGGAGAGGGACATGGGGAAGAGCCAAGACGAGACACGCCAAAAAACCAAGAACTAAGGTGGTGCAGGTGGTAGGACACCTCTTTCCCACATCAGCGGTTCCAAGGATCTATTCCTGGTGAAGACAAGAGGAAAAGGATGAGAAGAGAGGGCAGGAAACAGACACAGAGAATTGCCCGGTAAATGGACACAAAAACAGCAAAAATGGGGGGGAGGGGGGAAAATGGATAAAAGTAAATAAAAAATAATAGAGAGGGTTGGGAGAAAATACAGCATATATAAGGTACAGTACAGTTAGTACTGTAGTAATATCTTGACGATATTCTTTCATATTTTCTCACAACTTTCACTATATACTTATTGTTTATGTATGTTTGTGTATGAATGATATACTTCAATAAAATTAAAAAACAAAACAAAACAAAAAACCACAATGAGATATCACTTTACACCCCACTAGAACAGCTACCATATTTAAAAGGAAAATAACAAGTGCTGAGAGATGCAGAGACATATGAACCCTAGCATATTGTTGATGTGAATATAAAATGGTGTAGCCATTATGGAAGATAGTTTGGCGCTTCCTCAAAAAGTTAAACATAAAACTACCATATGACCTGGCAATTCCACTTCTAGGTATATACCCCAAAAGAGCTGAAAGCAGGGACTCGAGCAGATATTTGTATGCCAATGTTCGTGGCGGCATTAAGCGCCATTGCCAAAAGTGGAAGATACATCATATAGGAGACAGAGGGTATAATTGATGGAGAAAGGTCTTGTGGAGTGTCATGGAGCAAGATGAGGAGAGACACTTATGATTTTAAATGGGGTGGAAGGAGGTGGGGTGAAAATATGAAACATTCAGACCTCAGGGTTGGAGGTTGAGGTGTTCCTGCCTACTGACCCCCATTATCTCTGTGAAGCTTCCTAAGGGAAAGGGGAGAAGAGGCTGAGCAAGGACTCCTTTTGGCTGAGCTCAGAGAGAGCAGCAAAGAGTGGGAGGGGTCTCTCCAAGTCCTGGCAGGATCAGTCTACTCGGGGAGTGCAACTTTCTCCAGCTGAGCTTAGCAGCCCCAAAGTCAACAGGGAGATGCTGGATTGTGGTCATGAGTCAAGTTCAGGGATTTGGAAGCCAGATGCTGTAGAAGAAAAGGGGGGCTAAAGGTTAGGTCATACGGTCACCCACGGAATGAAAGTTTAGGTCAAATGGTCACCCATGAATGGAAACATAGTCAGAAAGGGGAGTGGGGTCAGGAAGTCTGGAGGGATAATGGCAAGTTTAGGGAGATGCTGAAAGGAGATTGGCATGTTTGAAATGAAGATTTCAGAGGTGGCATAATTCCCAGTGATTATAGGAAAGGTCAGATGGGTCTCTCTCTCAGAAGAGGAAAGCTACCTTATAATAACCTCACCCTAAACAGGCAAGACAGTTTAACCTTCCTGGAGTCTTCACAATTTAAATCCAAGGCCAAAGAGGAACCTATGTAACTCTAAGGAATTACTATGAGCTGTCTCCATTTTGGTGGCACTTCAGACACTGCCTAAATTGAGTGTGTGTCCTAGGAGGGAGGGCATGTGGGCTGGAGGCAGGATGCTCAAATCACAGCCCATGGGTGGGTCTTCCCGGCCTGGTCTAGGCTTTTGGAACTGGGCCCACTCTGGGGCTTTCAGAAAGGTATGCTTTTCTGGAGACTCCTGCCTGAGACATTTGGTGGTGGAGAAAACAAAACATATTAAAATGGCCGTCAAGCTAAAACTGGGCCATTTGAGGAAATTCAGAAGGAAAACGCCTAAGCAGAATTTTAAGGAAATTAAGTGACATCTCTAGTGCAAGCCAGAGAAACTCTCTGAGTTGCTGGGGTCAGAAATTACTCAATTAAATAACAAAAGCCCAACGGGAAATGGAAAAACAGTGCCTCCTCCTTTTTCAACTGAAGCTCAGCTCCCTCAATTCTTTCCCCCACCATTTGCCCTCTACAAGCAGCTTCTCTCTCCCAGAGACCTTACCCTGAGACTGTGTCTGCCATCACATTCCAGCTGTCTGTAGCTCATTCTTTCTCCCCACTCTTCCCTGCAAGGGCTGGAACGTGGTTGATCTCTCCTCCTGCTCCTCTCCAGGCTTTTTCCTATCACTTATTCCTAGGATGTCCCAAGCTGAGCTGCTGGGGGTGGGGGTGGGGTCTCCTCTCACCTTCTCAGGACATGGTCTGGGTACACAGACCATGAGGGAGAGGTGGAGAGGAGATGAGGGAACTACATTTCCTTACAAGCACAAGTGCCTGGGCCAAGAAGGCTGTGACTGAGCATCCTCTTACCGGCCTCTTCAGCCCCTGGACAGTCCCCCCCCCCCCCGGCCCTTCCATTGGCCTATCCAAGAGTATCAGGGCTATAACCCCCAGGCAGGCCCACCGCAGCCCATTCTCTTTTCCCCACCGCATCCTGGGCTCCACCTCTTTCTCTCCCTCTCCCTGGCTCTTTCTCCAAATGGACCAAATAAGAAGGATGGTTGGGAGTAGAGGGCAATTTAGCTCTCACAGCCCAGTGCAAGGATCAGCTAAGAGCTTTTTCAAGGATGGTGTCTTCCAGAATGGATTATGTATTTAACCAATGAAGGTGTTTCTCTTCAGGAAGACAGCTGACCTTCAAGTGCCTCACATTCGTCTTCTCTTGGTGTTTAGACAGACGGGAAGAGGCAACTCCTCTTGCCCTTCTCTGCCTCAAGATCCCCTGAGCGTCTCCCCATTAACATCTGGGGATTGTAGCTTTCAACTAACTCACTCATGTGAGAAAAGCCTGCAGCGGGTGAGAGGCTGGGACCTGGGTAGGCAAAGTGGCGGAATATGTCAAAGAGCTGTGACAGATTCTAGGCTGTCAGTTGTCTAGGGTGGCATGGAGGAAGGGATTATTTTGAGTCACCACTGGTGAAGTATTTACTGAGCTGTGAAGGAAAATACTCCAGAGAAAAGCAGAGAGCCAGAAACTGATTTAAGAACCAGAAGTTCAAGTCATCACATCATTGCTGTGCTGTGCAGGGTCAGCATGTCCCTTACCCTCTCTGGATGTAGGCCTGGGGTATCACAGCTGGGAAGGGGCCAGAGGGAACTTCTAGCTGAATCCCTCTGTTTTAGTTTCCTAGCGGCCAAAACGAATGCCATGCAATGGGTTGGCTTAAACCACGGGAATTTATGGGCTCATAGGTTAGAGGCTAGGAGAAGTCCAAAATCAAGGCATCATCATGGCAATGCTTTCTCTCAGAAGACCAATGTGTCTGGGCCTGGCTGCTGGAGACCCTTAGCCCTTGGCTTTTCTGTTACATGGCAATGATATGGTGGTCTCTCCTGGCTTCTCTCTTATCTTCCGTGTTCCATTGCCTTTCCACTTCTGGCTGCTCCCTCTGGCTTTCTCTTTTCTTCTTACCCTATAAGGCCTTCAGTACTAAGATTAAGACTCATTCTGAGTTAGTTGGGCCATACCCTAACTGAAGTAACCTCATCAAAAGGTCCTATTTACAATGGAATGGATTAAGAACGTATTTTTCTGGGGTACATAATTCCAAGCCACCACAGCCCCCAATATTAAAATAAGGCATTGGGGGGGAGCGGATGTGGCTCAAGCAGTTGATCACCTGCTTCCCACATGGGAGGTCCCAGGTTTGGTTCCCAGTGCCACTTAAAAAAAACCAAAAACTAAAAGCAAGCAAAACAAACAAATAAAACTAACTCAAGGGAGCTGATATGGCTCAATGGTTGCACCGGCTTCCCACATACAAGGTCTGGGGTTCAATCCCTGATCCCTGGTATCTTAAAAAAAAAAAGCGTTGAGCCCAGAGTGGCTGAGCTGCCTCAAGTTGCAATTCCGGAAGGACGGAGACAGGGACAGTGTGTAGCACCAACTTTCAGTCCTTGGCCACTGTCCAGTCTATCCACTAATTAGTTTGAAAAAGACCTGTTCCTGCCTGACCAGCAGAAAGAAGCCATTGGTTTTTCTTCCAAGTAACTCCAAGAGGAGCACTCACAGATAAGTGTGGGGAGGCTTGGTCAGGTCCCAGTAGGAAACAGTAGGACAATTAGGTGGGATTATGAAGGTAATTTAGCAAAGGGAACATTTATAGAGGTATAGCAAGGTTAAGGGCATCAATGAGGAAAGTTGGGGCAGCTGGGGACTAGTAGCAGCAGGAAGCTGTTCCCACTCCTAGGCCTGGAGAGATAAGCGGAGGAAGTAGTGTTCACAGGAGCCCCATGGAGAAGGGCCACCCAGAAGGAGCTGTGGTCATAGAATCAAAGCTGGGCAGAGAATGTGTGAGCAGAACAAAGACCTTGACTTCTCTGCTCTTGGCCTCTGATCTGCCTAAACTTCCTGTTGATTGAACTCAAGCTGGAAAGTAGAGGGCAAGGGAGCCGGAGGTACAGCCCATAGCCATCTGTGCCTTGGTGAACAGAGCAGGCCAGAAATGGATCTTGGTTTGCAGACACAGCAAAATTTGCCAATCCAGGAGAGGGGGTGTTGTAGTGGTACACCCCAGTAGAAAGAGCAAGTCCTTGGGAGCCAGCAGTCAATATGTATATCTGCTAACTGTGTGATCCCAGGCAAGTCACTTCACCTCTCTGAGCCTGGGTTTCTTCTAGAAGCTCCTTATACCCTCTTCCTGGAGTGGTTGTGGGGATTAAATGAGGTGCCATATGTGAACGTACTGACCATATAATAGTTGCTCATTAAGGTCAGCTTCCCTTCCCTTCCGAGTACTCCTTCGAGGCTGTGCCAATTCTGAGGCCCTGGGGTGGAGTGAATTGAAGGAAATACATGATCTTTGGAGTCAGAGTCTGGCAATACGGCATACCAGCTACAAGGTACTTATCCTCTCTGACTTTTTTCTTTGTGGTCAAAAGGGAGTACCCAGCTCATGAGGTGGTTGTGAGGATTCAAAATAAGTTAATATACCTAGTATGGTATTGGGTGCGTGGTTGGTGGGCCCTGGACTCAGACTGTCCTACATGTTAACTCCATGACCTTGGCAAGCTTTTGCATTTCTCTGAACTTCAGTTTCTTAATCTCTATAATGGGGATAATAAAAGGACCTCTCTCTTAGGGTTGTGATATGAAATGAAGTAAATGGGCACGCAACATGTCAGGTATAGATATTTCTATTTTCTTCAAAAGCTTGCTGTTATTCATCATTACTGTTATCAGCCTTGCAATGTTTCTTTTACATCTTTCCCCAGTTACACAACCGATCCCTGGACTCAGACCCAAAGAGGTCTTTACTGGAGAAAGGCAAATAGGGAGTGGCGGGGAACTCGGGGGGCAAGGGGGGCCATGGGAACTTGAGGGGTGGCAGACAGAGGGGGTGATTCAGAGTGGAGCAGGGCTCAGCCCAGTTGGCAAATGCTCTTGCCCAGCACACAGACACGAGGCTCAGTGAAACACCAAGGCTGTGATTCTCCCTGGTCCTCCTCCACTGGTTCACCTTGACGATAGGAAGCCCTGTCCTGCTCCCCACACCTGGGGCCACCCTAAGCCTTGTGTTGACTCTGGCTGGCTTTCAGTGGGATCAAAACAGAAAGAGGGGGAAGCAGATGTGGCTTAAGCGATTGGGCTCCCATCTACCATATAGGAGGTCCAGGGTTTGATTCCCAGGGCCTCCTGGTGAAAGGCAAGCTGACCCACGTGGAAGTGCTGGCCTGCGCAGGAGAGCTGGCCCATGCGGAATGCTGGCTCGCACATAGAGCTAGTGCAGCAAGATGATGCAACAAAAAGAGACACAGAGGAGAGACACTAAGAGACGCAGCAGACCAGGGAGCTGAGGTGGCGCAAGAGATTGAGAGCCTCTCTTCCACTCTGGAAGGTCCCAGGATTGGTTCCTGGGGCCACCTAAAGAGAAGACAAGCAGACACAGAAGAACACACAGAGAGCAGACAGTGAGTGCAAAACAATGGGCGGTGGGGGGGGGGGAATAAAAAAAAATAAACCTTAAAAAAAAAAAAACAAAAGGAAGAAGCAGATGTGGCTCAAGCAGTTGAGTGCCTGCTTCCCACATGGGAGTGCCTCCTAAAAAAAAGAGAAACCACAAACAACAAGCAAAACAAATGAAAAAACAACTCAGGGGAGCTAATGTGGCTCAGTCACTGAGCACCGTCTTCCCATGTACAAGGTCCCAGGTTTAATCCCTGGCCCCAGTACCTAACAACAAACAAACAAAGAAAGAAAGGGAGGCTGTACAGTATGACTCGACCTGGAACTGTATCCCTCCAATAATAATTAGCTGAACACTTACTATGTGCTGGGCACCACTGGAGACTTAATGTAATTAGCTCTCATTCTCACAACAATATTGTGGAATTAGTGATATTGGTAACAATGGAAGTTGAACCCTAGAGAGGTCAGGGAACTTGGCTGGAGTCACACAGACTTAATTGGCAGGGTCCATATTTGAAGTCAGGTCAGGTCGTTCCCAAAGTCTACTGCCCAGGGCCTCCCCAGAGGATGGCCAAGCATTGAACATCATTGAAGGGGGGTGAGGAATGAGCCTGGACAGATGTGAGGACAGCATTGCCTGCATCTCTTTGGAGATGTTAGGAGAGTTGAGCAGCCGAGGGTCTCTGGGGCTCCTTTCCCCTCTGATACCCTGTGAGCCAAACTCTTAATTGCCAGGGCCCTGGAGAGGAAACAGAGCAATCCACTTCCCAGGCTCCAGAAGTTTGCCCCCTTTCCTCCTTTTGGTCCCACCCTGAGCTGTGAGGAACCTTCTAGCTAATGGCCTCTCCCAGGTGTCCCAGAGGATGCCTGGGGAGCAATGCTCAGAATGAGAGGGGCTCTTCCTTAAATCACTGTGCCCAGGTGCTTTTGAGTCTTTACTCTGCAACCTGGCAGCCCGGCCTGTGGGGTCACATGCAGGTGGACCAGCCAGCTCTGTGGGTGCAGCCACTAAGCCCCTATGGTGCTCTTCCTGGGAGCTTTCTAGATGGGACAGGAGGAGAGAAGCAGAGGACCCCCAGGGGCACCAGCATGGTGAAGGGGCCTAGCCACGAGGTTGCACAGGGGTGGGTGACACACACAGCCCTGGGTACCGCTCAGAATCCATCCCCCAAGGGTGTGTGTTTTTTTTTTTAAAGAATGAACCCCCACTTTACAGTTTTGTTTTGTTTTCTTAAAGATTTTATTTATTTATTTATCCCCCCTTGCTGTGTCCATTTGCTGTGCGTTTTTCTGTGTCTGCTTGTCTCCCATTGTTGGGTCGTCCTGCTGCGTCAGCTCACCCAGCCGCGTGGGCGTAGGCTGGCTTGCCTTCACCCAGGAGGCCTGGGGAAGCAAACCCGGGGCCTCCCATATGGTAAACGGGAGCCCTATCGATTGAACCACATCCGCTTCCCCTCAAGGGTGTGTTTTAATTCACTGGTTTCTTCTCTGATTCCACAAACAGTTGCTGAGAGTTACTTCAGGATGAGCCCCGTGTGGGCTGGATCAGACAGCACTCTGCCCTCAAAGTGTTGGATCTAGCAGAGGAAATGAAACATCTACACACAAAAATAACAGAGCATGAGAATTATCCAAACCTCTCTTTGGCACTTACAAGTGTTAAAGGGTTTCAGAGGAGGGAGCAGCTCCTGGTAGGGAAATGGGGGACGCTAAATAGCATTTACTATAAGCCTGTACTCTCGCTACTAGCCTGCTATTTTACAGATGAGGAAACAGTCACAGAGAGGCTAACTAACTTTGCCTAGGACCCAAAGCTGGGAAGTGACTTTGACCCAGGCTGTATGGCTGGAGTCTGTTCTCTTAACCCCTAGGTTATTCCATCCTCTCCTGGCCCTGCCCTCATTTCTTACCATCTGATTGTTAAAATGCAATGATTAAAAAAAAAAAACAAGTGCTGATGTCTTTATCGAAATTGTGTTCAGGTGTTAAAAATCAGTATATCTACAGCATGTACGTGTGTGTCATTGTTAGACGATAAACTACAAAGAATCTCATTCAGCTACATATATTGAGTGTCTGCCAAGAGCCAGACATCGTTCTAGCAGCTTTTGCATATTCTAGGTCAATTTACTTCTTGCAACAGCCTTGGGAAATAGGTGGCAATTTCTCCATTTTCTTCCATTTTTTCTGTCCATGAGAGACAGAAAAAAAGGAGACTTGCTACACAAGTAAACTTGTGGAACTAAGCTTTGGACACAGTTCTTTTTTTTTTTAAGGTTACTTTTTTAAAAATTAATTTATTTTTTGTTGTGGGTAAAAATCAAAATTTTCACAATACATACCACTATTTGTTGGACACAGTTCTTTTAACATCAAGTTACTGCTTTTCCACTACATATATTAATTACTGTTAATCTTTATTCTATAGAACCACATAGAGCACTGCCTAGAACTGATATCTTATTAATATATTTTGCAGGTGAGGTAGGCTTTATTTATTTCTTTTTTCACTAGAGAAGTCATAGGTTTACAGAAAAATCATAGACAAAATACAGAGTTCCCATACACCACCCCATCACCAATATCTTGCCTCGGTGTGGTATATTTGCTGCAACTGGTCAAAGAACATTTTTTACAATTAACTATAGTCCATGCTTCACCCTAAACTCACTGTGTTGTACATAGGCTTTCTTTTTGTTATAAGTAGCATCTTAACTCCTAACATTAGAACTGGAAAGAGCTTTGGATTTGGATCTGAGTTCAAGTTTTCTGACTGTCCCTAAAGGTGTGTGAACTTGCGCAAATCACATCAGATCTCTGAACCTCCGTTTCCTCATCTATAAAATGGGGATAATAATGTATACACCACAAGGTTATTGTGAGAATTACATTAAATAGCATATAGAAATTGCGCAGAACTGTGTATGGCATTCAATAGGTACCCAATGAATGGTAGCTATTCTTTATAGAGAACCACATAGAATGTGCTGATAAATATATATTGGGTTAATGGGTTTCACACAGTGCTTTAACACACATATAGATTTTATCCTGTCAGTAACCTTGTGAGATAGATATTCCCATTTCAAAGATAAATATCCTACAAGTAGCAACTGGTAGAGCAGAATCTCAACTGCATATTTCGTGACTCTCCGTGCCAGCGACCTCTCCACAATCAGGACAAGGGCAATATTAGTCTTACCATCATTCATGGGAAGGTTGGGAGAGTCACGCGATGGGAGAGATGCCTAGAAGGTGCTTTATCAACAAAAGCATCACAAAATGCCATGGTGATTTTACAGTGCTGCCTCCCTCATGGTGAAGACAGGTTAGTGGTTCTAAGGTGCATTTACCAAGTTGTGTTCCTAGACATTTGAATCCCATGACATGTTCCAAGAAGAAAAAGGGTTCTTTAGCCAAATTTGTTTGACTGTGGTAAGTCCTGCCTCATAGAAAACTCCTTATTTTTCTTTTAAGGGCCTGGCTTAGAAAATTCCTAGGTCTGTGGCTTAGTTAGAAATCCTCTATCTGGAATTTGGTTGTTGGGTATAGGTGTATGGTGGTTTGAGTGCAGGTTAATTGATTAAGATATTGATGCAGCCCACTGCCCCCTGGGTAGGGAGGGGAAAAAACCATGAATGTGAGGAGACTTAAGCAACTCTTACCCAACGGGACCCCCATCTGGTGTTGGCTGCCCCAGTCTTTGTCCTAACCAACTGCTCTGTATCCTCTACCTGGGATAAGTAGATGCTCTCTATCATCCCAAGTGCTTGTCTGAGGGCAGGTCCTGTGTCTGCTGATGTAGCAGGTTAGATGGGTTACATGGGGGTTTGGGGCTCCCACTGCTTTCTTCTTGGAAAATCAAGTGTACACGAACATATGAAATGGCTCTAGGAAATGCATGGTAGTTCATCATGGATCTCTTTATCCTACAACACCTATTAATATCCTGCAAAGCACAGAGCACACCTTGGGAAATGTTGTCCTAATGGAAGAGAACCCAAGTTTTACCAACTCCTTAATGAGCCTCCACTTCTGAGTAATCAATAAACAGGTGTTAAAGTTTCCATGTGCAAGGTCCTGTGGGAGACAATGGAGAACATGTCCTTAGCCCGAAAGCCCATTTAAGGAATCCACGGCATGACCGAGGGAGGTAAAACATGCCCACATGCCCTTGAGGAGGCAGGGTGCGGCATAGAGCCAGTGGATCATGTACGGAGGGCACAAGTGGTGCTCTAGGAGATCCATCCAGGTGGGGGGTCAGGGGAGAGAGAAGGGGTTGGGTGGCAAATTGCACCAGGCCCCAGGCGCCCTGGGTGTTCCTTCAAAGGAGAAAGGGAAAGACAGCCCAACATGCAACCACGGAAAGCAGCCCCGAGTGAAGCTGAATCCTGGCCAGGTACGCCATCAGGTGTGGAGGAGGAGGCTTGGCAGGGCCCTGACTGAGCTAGTGACGGAGCCACGGAAGAGCAGCTACCTCCAGAGCCCTGCGCAGAAGGAGCATCCATGAATAAGATGTCCAGGCTGCTCCAGGGGACGGGGGAAGCCGTGGGAAGCTGGCCCCAAGAAAGCAGTCCAGAGATGGGGGAGAACTTGCTAGCCACGGCTTTGAAATCTCTGACTCTGGATTCACAAAGGAGGCAGAGCATAGGGAGAAATGCCTTACACCAGTTGTCCCTTCAACTATCCTTTGCACTGTAGACCAGAACAACACCAACAAAACGCAAACCTGAGCGCAACTTCCTCCTGGGAGCTGGGAACTGGGATTTAATCATCCAGTAAATATTTATGGAGCACCTGCTCTGTGAAAGAGACAGTGCCAGCCCCACCTGGGTTTCTGCCCTTCAGAGAAGAGAGGGCTCGGAGAAGAGGCTACGCATGGGAAACACCAGTCTTTGGTATCAGGCAATGTGTGAAGAGCACTTGATAAACTTCAACAACTGTGGGTCCTGCATTCATTCTCTCACCTGTGGGTTCTGAGCCAGGACCCCCAATCTAGCTTCAGGCAGGGATAAAGCCGCCCAGGCAGGTGATCGGGTGGGAGGGCTTACCCACTTCAAGCAGCTGATGGGAATGAGCCCCAACTGTGTACTGGGTGCTGGGGGTGGGGGTGGGGATATGAAAGCTACAAAACCTCGTGTAAGTGCTTTGGCAGAGCGGGGAGACAAGGAATGTTTTACAGAGGTGGTATTCCTGAGCAGGTCTGAAAGGTAATGTAGAGTGAGGGTGTTGGCTTTTTGTGTTTTGTTTTTGTTTTTTTCACAGATGACAAATGGGTGGCCTTACAGCTAGCTCACAGGGAACTGTGAATAATCTTGGCTGTGCCTAGAGGAATAGGCCTTACACAGGACCATCATACCTCATGTGTGAACTAGAGGAAGAAGGGTGAGCATCCTGGCCTGGTTAGAATGTGGGGCTGGAGGAGAACAGACTGTGACGGACCTTCTCAGTTGTGCTACGGAGTCCAGCCTTGATTGAAGAGCCAATGAGGGGCTCACAGGGCATGGTACGTTAGCTTTGCCCGTGAGGAAGAGCTTTCTGGAACCTGTTCTGAGAAGACCTAGGAGGCCTGGGGAGACCCAGGCAGGGGACTCAGGGAGGGCTTGAGGCAGGTCTTGAGGATGGTTTTGGTTTAGTCTGTGGAGGGAGTGGGACAGCCTCCAAGGCTGGGAGAAAATCCTGGGCTTGAGGAAAGGTTGAGTCGGGTCTGAAGGGTAGGAAGCAGCCAGACCTCTACCCCCATCCATCCCATCTGTGGCCACACTGTACTCTATCTCCCTCCTATAGACTCCCTCAGCACCTTTGATTATTGTTTTGGGGGCCGGCCAACCTAGTATTGTGTAGAGAGGATGAAAATCTGCTCTTCCAGAAAGAACTGTGAGGCGAGAGAGGGGCAGAAGGAATTGGTGCAGGTCCTGCTTCTCCAGCTTGGTGCCTGGGCTAAAAGGGGAGCAGGGGGCAGTCCTGACGGTCCAGCAGACCCAGGGACACAGGTGTGGGCTCTGAAGCCCTGCCAACACAGTCTTGGGCTCTTGAGGGTTCCTCAGGGACACAGATGTGCAGTCATGCCTATTGATCATGTTCTCATGCAATATTTTCAAGTGACGAGAGGATGACAGACAACAACAGCAGGCTTTGAAACAGAGCTGGTTCAGTTGATCTGGGAAGCAGAAGCAGGGATGTGCTGAGAAAGGAACAAAGTGCCAGTGATTCCAAATGAAGCCTGGAAAGGAGGCTTAGCAGGCATCAGAGCATTTCCCATTTAGACAGTCAGGGCACGGAAGCAGGTGAGTGGCAGATGCAATTGCATTTCCCATCCACAAGCTGCGACACTTCTCGCTGAGTATCTTGCTGAACGCTCCCCACATCGGCCAAGCGTCAATGTCTCAGACCTTCCTACAAACGGAGGAGCAACAACCAAACCCTGATGCCTTGAAAACCCCTTCTGGCTCACAAAGAATTTGTGGTGCTTCTCCTGCTGCCCGCCATTCTACACAATCTCTTGCCCCCTCCACCAAGATGGTCAGTCTCAGAGACTCACAGAGATGAAAGCAACAAAAATCTCAGAGGCCAAAATCTGCCCAGACCTGAAGAGTAGACTTGCCGTAATCCAGGGCTCATCCAGAGGCCAAAGCCTGGAAGGCGCTGAGAGTCCAGGAGTAGGAAGATGCAGAGAATGAAGAGACTCAGTTAAATTACTGACAACAGGGAAGTGGATGTGGCTCGAGCAGTTGTGCGCCCACCTACCACATGGGAGGTCCCGGGTTTGGTTCCGGGTGTCTCCTAAAGAAGACAAGCAAGATAGCAAGCTGACGCAGCAAGCTGATGCAACAAGATGACGCAACGAGATGATGCAACGAAGAGACACAATGAGGAAACACAATGAGAGACATAACAAGCAGGGAGCGGAGGTACCTCAAGCCGTTGGGAGGTCCCTAGATCACTTCCCGGTGCCTCCTAAAAAGAACATGAGCACACAACAAACAGACACAGAGAGCAGACAGCGAGTGCAAAAAACGAGGTGGGGGGAATAAATAAATAAAAATAAATCTTTAAAAAAAAATTGCTGACAACCCACACCCTACTTTCTCTGGGTTGAAACTATGCCCACGCTGTCTGATTGGGTAGCCACGAGCCACGTGGGGCTATTTAAATTTCAATTACTTAAAATGAAATACAATCTAAAACTCAGTGCCCCAGTCCCACAGGCCACACTTCAAGTGCTTAATAGCCCCACATGGCTCACGGCTACCAGACAAGACAGTGCAGAGGTAGAACGCTGCCATCCATGCAGGAAGTTCTCTTGGACAGCCCAGCGACGCCCAGAAGTAACGCCAACAACACGAAAATCAAGCCACACCTCTTCTACCATGAACAAAAGAAGGTTCTCTGGCTCCGTTTCCCTTTCCTCCTGCAGTGCCTTCTCCCTTCCCCCAGGCCCTCCTCCTCTGATGCCTGGGGCACTTGCTCTACCATTTTGGCCTGACCTCCTGGGCAGTGGCACTCCTCTTGCCTCCTGAACTCCAGGCTGTCCCCTCCTCCTGGCCTGCCTTCCAAAAGATGGGGCACAGGGGAATTGCACAACGGCCATCTCAGTGTCAAGTGTGGGTCCTGGGCCCCTCCTTCTCTACCCTGGCGGCCTGGGCCGGACCCGCCTCACCTGAGCATGGAGCTCGCCCTCAGTGGCCAGCCCCTTGACCTCTCTTCAGAGTATTCTTTTGGCCTCCAGAGCACCCCTTCCCCTGAGTCAAGAGCACCCCAGTTCTTCTAGCCCTTCAAGGCAAATATATATATATTTTTTAAATAATAACTTTTAAGAAAAAATTTAAAAAGATACTTAGATTACATAAATGTTACCCAAAAATTATAGGGATTCCCATATGCCCCACCTCCCACACCTCCCACTTTTTTTTTTTTTAAGATTTATTTTCTTTCTTTATTTCTCCCCACACCCTTGTTGTTTGCACTTGTCTGTTCATTTTCCTTGTTTCTTTAGGAGGACCAGGAACTGAACCTGGGAACTTCAATATGGGAGGGAGGCACCTAACCACTTGAGCCACCTCTGTTCCCTGTGTTTTCCTTCTTGTGTCTCTTGTTGCATCAGCTTGCTGCGCCTGCCTGTTGTGCCAGCTTGCTGACTTGCTCATCCTCTTTAGGAGGTTTAGGAGGAACCCCCGCTCCCTGCTTTGCTGTGTCTCTCATTATGTTTTTCTTCTTGTGTCTCTTCTTGCATCAGCTTACCGAAGGCAAATCTTATCTGACTCCTGCCAAATGTCTTCCCTTCAGGACCCTCTGCTCCTAAGACAGGGAAGGAGGTGCCTATCAAGGCTACCCCAAGTGGGACATGGCTCCAAGCCCTCCTGGTCTCTTCAGTCTGTTTATTTCTCAGGTGTCTTCCTGATCCTCTGCCCCCAGATGTCCTGTGTGCTCTCAGGCAGGTGGAAGAGATGCTGATGAATGGCCTAACCCATTTTATCTTCTGTCCAGGCACACAGCCAGCCCACGTAGCCCAGCCTTCCGGGCAGCTTAGTTGTGTCAGTGCAAGTGAGGTCTGGAATGTGAGGTGGTCTGTGTCACTTCCAGGCCTGGCCGTGGGGACACCCCAGCTGCAGTCACCATAATCTTTCCCCTCTGCCAACAAGACATTGAAATCTAGGGCAGCCTCGCGTTGGAGACGGCAAAACCACAGGTAGCCGGGGTCCCCGAATAACTGAGTAGAACAGAACCCCACTCCCACCAACCTGGTGCAGTGGAGTGGGGGTCCCAGAATTGAGGGTATGCTCACAATACACCAGCTGTGCCCAGAGCCTCATTCCATTCTGGCTGGCGGTCCTATCCCTCGTTGAGAGGCACGGCACGCCCACCTCTGGGCTCTGTGGATGGGAGGAACTCTTGCTTCCCCAGCCACTTCCTGACCCACGTCACCTTTCAAGTTAGCCTGCAAATTGCTTTGGACAATCTCGCTTGGGTCCAAAGCCCAGAAAGACCATTTCTGTCCCTGCAGACTGGTTAATGACTTGACCCCTGCTGCTTGGCAGGCCTCTTCCTCTCTCACTGTGCAAAAGCGAGCTAGGTGATGGAGGCAGTGAGCAGGGACGCTATCTGCAACCAGTCTCTAACCCATGCCCTCCCTATCTCATGCCTTAGAGGTAGAAGCCGCAGGGTCAGCAAATTTTGATTTCAGTTGCAGAGATTCGATTTGAAGCTCAGAATGACCCTGCTTGACTTGACGAAGAGGCCCAGGACCCTGCCAACAGAGGGCGTTCCTCGTAGGGCCTCTGGCAATTTTCTGCCACCCCATCCCAGGGACGAGGGGGCAGCAGTCTCCAGAGGCTGTGTCCAGGGGTCGGAGGTTCTTCTGCTTCTCTCAGACTCCTCCCTGGAGAGGTGATCCGGGAGGCATGTGCTGAAAGCGTCTCGGTCCCTACTGTGTTAGTAGTTTCTTAGCCTAGCTGAAGAGGCTCAGTCAAGTGTTCATCAAGACATAAATGAACAGCTGTCTCCCTCCCCGAGCCCAGTGCCTGGATTATTCATCCTTTCTGGCTTTTCAGAACTTCGTTTTGCAACCAGACAGAAACTGCTCCTTCCACAGCCATCCAAACTCTCATCTTGTAATGTCATCCTCCAGCTATCCCATCCCCGCCTTTGGATGGGGTGGGTCTCTTCTCCAGGCCTCTTCTTTCATTCTGGATTGAGTCTCCGGGGCACTGCTCCAGGCTTCTCCTGCTTCCAACAAATTCATTCTTCATCCTCCCTCCACCTTGTCCCAGCAAGTGGCTCCTTTCCATTTTTACTAAACTTTCCTTAAAAAATCTCCTTCCTTTTAATCTATAATCCACCATCCCCTAAGAATTAAACAAGTTAGGTCTTTAGTAGTGTCCTTGTTTCTCTGTGTGTCCTAGGGGTACCTCTTTCTTTCCTCGTTTCCACCATCCATCTTATCCAGCTCCACCCCTCAGGTGTTACAATACACATTAATATTATTTACTGAGTGTGTAATATGTGCCAGGCACATTGTGAGTGCTTTGCCTGCATTGCAACCACTCCATGAGGGTAGATACTACTCTCCCATTTTAGAAATGAGGAAACTGAGGGAGGTCCAGAGAGGTTGAGTAACTCGCCCGGGGTCAGTGGACGCAGGGATTCCGACCCAGTTCTGTCGTACCCTCCACTCACTCTGCCTAGCACACACCTCAAGCCAACAGACATCTATCAAATGCCTGCTTGTGCAAAGCACTGTGGGTTGTAGTTAGGTGGAGAAGAAGCAAAGAGAAATAAAACATGATTGGTCCGTTGCCCTCAAAAAGCAGGGAAGCGGCTATGGCTCAATCAGTAGGGCTCCCGTTTACCATATGGGAGACCCTGGGTTCTGTTCCCGGGGCCTCCTGGTGAGGGCAAACCCGCCCGCACGGCGTGGTTGGCTGACCCGGCGAGCACAAGCAGCAAGGGGGGGATAAATGAATAAATAAATAAATAAATCTTTAAAAAAAAAAAAAGCATCTACCTAGAGCAAGAGATGGACATGTTCATATGTGTAGCACATGGAAAGCATAAGGGGTACATACAATCACAGTGTTTCGAGGGCTAAGGAGAGGAAGAAACTATTGGCTTGAGGGGTATGCAGATTTCTCCAGGAGGCTCTTGCTCACTCTAAACAAAATATCTAAAGAGGGAGGGCGAGCACCTTGCAGGGGAGGAACTGTGGCAGTGCATCTTAGATGTTCAGCTTGACCTTGGGATGTAGCCTGTCCACTCCCGAGTCTCAGTTTCTTTATCTGAAAAAGGGGGGGTGGGGGTGGAGGGAGGACCGTACTCCCCATGTTGTAGAGTTAATGAGAGGATGACTTGAGATAAACCCAGTACCAGTAAAGGACTGAGCATAGTAACTGGCACATTTTAAGTGCTCAATCATTATCATTCTCATAAACTTTCTTCTCTTTGCAAAGCTCTACCCTGTGAAAAATAACATTTATTGAATGTTTTCTTAGAGGTAGATGGCTTCATATGGGATTAACTCATGCAATTCTCAGGACAATGTGTTAGTTTTTTGGGGGAGTGGTTGTTGGTTGTTTTAACCAGCCAAGGCTCAGAGGGTTCAGAAATTTGTTCAAGATCATGTGGTTACTAAGAGGCCTTCACCAGGATGCCAATGGGCTCCAGGCTCTGGTTTTTCCTCTGCATGAGTAACCAAGAAGTCCTGGAGTAGTCACCAAGTGGAAGTGGAGGCATCAGGATCCAGGGGGACCTCAGAGGACACGGGTTCCCAAGCTTAAGTATCTGCAGAAGGAGAGAGCCTAGTGGCCTGCTCTAAGGAGCCTCTAGTTCTTCTGGTAACCCTAGGGAAACTGAGCTGTTTTACAAATTATAATGGAGACAGGCAACCAGAGCAGCCGGATTTCCCTGAAAATGTGCACATTTCCAGCAAAATCTGCCCAGTACATTGATAAGGAGGGTTCTCCATCCTTGCTACAAGGTTATCCATCCTTGCTACAAGGAAAGAGAAGGACATTGTGCGTTGACCTCCTGTTGGAATGGACATGAGATTTGAAGATAGACAAGGATTCAAATCTCGGTGCCAAGCCTCAGAAGCTGGGTGGCCCTGGGTGAGGCGCTTCTGGTGGATCCTCTGTTTTCTCCAGACAGGAATGATCATCGTCAGCCCAGCTTCCACTAACTCCAGAGTGTGGTTATTAAGGTCCAATGAGTCAACACATGGGAGTCAGTTATAATTGGGCATGAAATAATTGCCGAATGAATGAGTTGAGTATTCAGGAGAGTTCACTGCCTAAGGGAAGAAAACAGACCTAACTCCTGCCCATCAGGATAGCCAACTCCAGGCCTCTGAAGCCCTCTGGGATTGAACTCTTGCTTCTCTCACTCCACCCCACCAGCAGGTTTATGGTCCACACCACACACGTTCTTAATGGATCATAAAGTCCTCCAGGCCTGCCCCATCTGACCCATCTGATGACACCCCCAAAGCCATTACCCAGCACCACACAGAGGAGATGCTGAATCACTGCTTATTGATTGAATTGAATCAGTGACCGGGGTACCTGAGTCTGTCCCTGCTTGTTTTCCTTTGCAGAGTCTCCTCCTATCCAAATGTAATCCATCCCTTACCCAGGCCTTTTCAAAGCTTTCCCTGGGTCCCTGGCTGGGGTTTCTTTTCCAGTCTTCATCATTTCCCAGGTGACCTGGGTTGTAGATTACAAAGTAAGGCCATAGGATGTGCGCTCTGGGCTGTTTTTTTTTTTTTTTTTTTTACTTCCGCGCACCCCCCACACTCAGCCCCGAGATGACTCCCTCCTGCTCATTGTCTCTTGTCTTCTTTAGGAGGCACTGGGAACTGAACCCAGGACCTCCCATGTGGGAGGTGAGGGCCCAACCATTTGAGCCACTTCTGCTCCCTCCAGGCTGTTTTTTTTTTTAACCACCTCTTCCAGGCCTATTGCTTGTCCTCATCTTCCCTGAAAAGCTTTGGCTGGAACTGGATGCCAATAGGCAAAGTCCCTGTTGCCTGGCCTTTGACAGCATCCAAACCAGCAAACGAGGGGCTTTCCTGGGGCCAGGTGACCTCCTCTGGGAAGCAGGCCAGAGCCCAGCAAAGCGCTCTCTATTTAGCTGCTGTGGCTGTGTGAGGTCTGGGCTGAAACCCAAAGAATGAGGGCCTGGCTCTACAGCTGAGAATCTCAGGAGGTGCAGGTCTACAGGGACCTTAGAGATCTCCAAGCTCCATCTCCTCATTGTCCAGAGGGGGATACTAAGGCCCGTAGCGGCTCAGCAATTGGGATCAGATCACACAGCAATCTGGGGCAAAGATGTGCCAGGCCATGGCCCTGTTTCCCAGCCCTGGGCTATTTCTACCACCCAAAAGCTTCCAGTGTCTGGACTGGAAGATTTCAAGCTCTGGCTTCCAGGTCTTTCCTTTTTGGGTCTTACTATTTGGCTTTCCCAGAGACAAAGAAGCCTATTTAATTTGTTTGCTTCCAATCTCATTTTAAAGAAGGAGTGGAAAGATTACCTATAAGTTAAATATCATTATTGTCTCCATTTTACAGATGAGGAAATTGAGACTCAGAGCAATTAAGTATCTAGCCCAAGCTCTCACAACTATAGGATTCCAACTCAGGTTGATGGGCTTTATTACACTATGCTGCCTAAAACCATGCACCTAATGAATTACCCCTCAACCTCAGAAGCACTTGCTGCTCCTCGAAGTCCTAGAGCTGGGAAACTCACATCTGTCTCACCCCTGAGGTTGGATAACATAGCAGTTGGCCAGAGTTAGAGTAGGATGTGGGCAAAGAGAAATCCCCATGGAGAGATGGGAACTCCTAGGTTTGTACAGCACAGTGTAGTGATCCAGTCACTTTCTCCCAAAGGTCACAGATGAAGGTTCTAGTAGCAGTTGAAAAGGGCAGGAACTTGACTTTCCCTGGTCCCACTGTTTTCAAGAATGGCTCCTTCCCCATTCCATTCTCCAGTTCCCCTCCCATTCCAGTCCTGTTCCACTTCCCCAATTTTCCAACCTTCAATGACCTCAAGAGGCCACTACCTGAGGGTGGCAGAGCCACATTTCCCCCAGGCCCTCCCATCTCTGTGGTAGGGCTCTGGGAAGTGGAGAGGAGTATGTGCATGTGGGGGTGGGGTGGGAGGATAGGGGCTCAGGTGCTGAACCCAGGACAGCGTTTGTTTCTGGCATCCTGTCCCCATACAATGCTCAAAAGGTATCTGCTCTAAAGGTTATCCCAGGCAGATGGTGCTGGCCACATGGGATGCGAGGTGGTAGGGAGGAGAAGGAGCCAGACCCCGACAGGCTTGCATCATGCTTTCACTTAATCCTTATGGTAGCTCCACCATTTTACAGAACAGGAAACTGAGGTCTGAAAATAACTTGCCCAGGGCACTACAACTTGTAGGTGGCGGGAGCAGGACACAAAAACAAACCTAACTCCACACCTACCTCCTGACCACTAAGCTATTCAGCTCTAACATTCGTGACTCACATCGGCCCGTTTGCCCTTCTCCCCACCTCCAAATGGAGGTTTCAACCCAGCCCTATAGAGAGCCTCGGACTGCTTCTTAGTGAGGTCAGGGGCTCTCTCTGAAGCAAACCACCCCATCCACCACTACTTTGGCATGCCTGGTTCCCCATCTTCTCTTCTCTAAATAAGTACCTGGGGTGTGCCCAGCTACATGAAACCCTTTGCTCAGAAGAGATCCCTCCAGCCTTCTCTATCCTACCATGAGCCATCCCATGTTTTTACTCCTCCTTCCCTCCCTTCCTTCCTTCCTTCCCTCCTTCCCTCCTTCCTTCCTTCCTTCCTCCCCCAGACAGAGATTACTTCAGCCAGTCCAGAGGCCTGGGGGCTCCAATACCCCTGCCCAGTGGCATCTGGGCCTCATTGCCCTTGCTGGGAGCACCCAGTGTGCCCACCCACCTCATGCCTACCTCAGAATGTTTGCCGCTTGGCAGGACCGAGTGACCCAGTTTACCCAGCCAGGAAGCTCGGCTAGCAGGTGGCAAAGGATTTGGCATCTGTGTGTCTCTCCTGCCCTCTGCTGGGGCAGGAGGCTTACCAGTGCAGGCAATTCCCATACAGGGTCTGCAACAGGGAATTGACACGCAGACCAGTAAATGTTTGATGAATTAACTGAATGAATTAGCTTATTGTGTACAGGTCCAGGCTCTGGGGTCTAATGAGACCCCAGACTGGGACTGAATTCAGCCCAGCTGACTTGTGCTCCCACCCACCTCCCCCTTTGCAGTTCTTTGCTCCCTTCCTTCCCGCCCCTCAACTCCTCTCCCCTCCTTCATGGGTGTTCCATTCATTAGAATGACTTAGAATCTCCCAGGTCCAGGTCAGCTAGTTTCATCACCACCTTCTTCATTACAGTCTCTTCTACTACATCACCACTGAGCAGTCAAGTTTCTGCTTGAATATCTCCAGTGACAGGACACTCACTATATATCGAGTGGCCTTTTCCACTTTCAGAGAGCGCAATCAAAGGAAATTTTTCCTTCCTTCTTGACACCAAATTCTCTCATTGTCACTTCCACTTAGAGACCCTAGTTCTTGCCTGGTGGGTGAGTCATTGAGAAGTCTGACCTGTTCTCCCTGTGACAGCCTTTCAGCTCCTTAAAGACATCAGTCACATGACGGAGACTTCTCCCCCTTTGCAATGTGCTGGGCTCTCCAATTCCTGAGAGATTTATCTTAATAGTGGGGTCTTCAAGACCAAAAAAAGCTTTGGGGACTCAGGCAATGAACCTCCAGTGGTGAAATTCTAAAAGGTGGAGGTATTTTTAGCCTGAAGACCTCCAGAAAGTCAACTATCCACCAACTCCTAGGAGAAGCCCCAAATAATATTCTTATTTTCTTTAATTGCTATTTGCATAGTGTTCTAGATTTACAATCTACAAAGCTCTTTCACAGGTACTAACTCAGTTGAGATATTTTCATATCCATTTTAGGAATGAGAAAACTGAGGCCTCAGAGAGGAAAATGCTGTACCCATGACCATACAGTAAACAAGAGATAGGTGGCACTCAGAAATGATCTTCTGATTCTAAATCTACATGCTTTCTACAACAGCACTGCTGCAGAGGCCCCCTAAGATTTTTTTTTTTAATTTTTAAATTTTTATTTTTTATTGTGGGTAAAAATCAAAATTTTCACAATACATACCAATATTTGTAAAATGATATATAAATATATATGCATATATGTGCATTTGCTTACATAAATGTTATTTATATATATATATATATATTTTAAAGGTGCTTAGATTACCTAGATATTACACAGAAATTACAGTGATGCCCATGTTCCCCACCTCCCACACCTCCCACAACATGCCACACAATGGATATAGCCCTAAGAATTTGAAAAAAGAATTTAAAAGGCAGGGAAAAAGTACCAAGCACATACTATG
Source organism: Tolypeutes matacus (assembly GCA_026826555.1). NCBI lineage: Eukaryota > Metazoa > Chordata > Mammalia > Cingulata > Chlamyphoridae > Tolypeutes > Tolypeutes matacus. The sequence goes on along the minus strand of JAKSZT010053947.1, from coordinate 5,556,686 downwards.
ACAGACACCATCCTAAGTCCTTAGTATGTACAGTTATCTCTTCCACATTGTGACTTTCCATCACGTTTTCAATATATCGTGGATCAGCATAAGAAATTAAATGGGGATTTTGGGGAAATTTTGAGGAAGCTGCAGATGACAGGCGAAGTCCAGCAGATGACACAGAAAAAGTTTAGAAACTCGGAAATGCATAAAATGTATGTCTAGTATTGTATATCAACATATTTCATCTTTTAATGCCATAAATAGACATAAATTTTACAATAAAGTACTGTAAACACCCCATACAAGAAAAGGAAAAAAATCAGACTTCTTCTCTGGTATGAAGGGAGGGCCAAAACATTTTACGTGGATTTTCCATGTCGCAGGGGGACCACATTAGCTTAATGTTCAAAACACCCATATAGGGTATGTACTATTCTTATTTCCATTTTACTTTCCAGGGTCAGTAAATGAAAAATCCAGCACACTAACCCATGTGGCTCCAGGGCCAGGACACCTAACCACACTACCCTTGCCTTCCCATGCTTGCCTGAGTTTTGCACACATTTTTGTATCTCTCCTTGGCTCTCATTTACTTGACCAATGGTATGATGGTGAAAGTTAAAGGAGAGCACCCCAGGGATAGAACACTAGAAAACAGAAAATAACTAAAGAATCAGACCTTCTTTCAGAGGTAGTGTGGTGTGTTGGTCAAGAACTCACAGACTGGTTCAAATCCTGGCTCTGTGACTTTCCAGCTGAATGACCTTGGGCAAGTTACTCAACCTCTCTTTGCCTGAGTTTCATCATCTGTAGAATGGGGGAACACCAGCATCTACCTCATTGGATTTTTGTGTGTTAAATGAGTAAACGTTTTTGTAAAGTGCTTGGTGCAGTTAATTTTTATTCTTAAATCTGAAATCATGGCCTTTTGACGGAGGCAAAGCCTGGAACGTGAGCTAAAGCAGGAGACCTCCTGCAGGGTGTGTAGGGAGAATATGGGAGGGGGCTGACAGAAGCAGCAGCAATGATTGAGTCAGAAGATTGTTTCTGAGCACCAACCATCTCTTGTTTACTGTATGGTCGTGGGTAAAGCATTTTTCCTCTCTGAGGCCTGTTTTCTCATCCCTAAAATGGATATGAAAATATCTCAATTGAGATAGTACCTGTGAAAGAGCTTTGTAGATTATAAATCTAAAAACGCTGTGCAAGGCTTCTCCTAGGAGTAGGTAGACAGTTACCCTTCTGGAGGTCTTCAGACTAAAATACCTCCACCTTTTAGAATTACACCACTGATAGAAGATGGTAGAACTTGACCTTTTTTTTTGCAGAGTCACAGTTTCTTTGGATCAAAGGATCTTTCCAACCAGGCAATGGAGCAGCAAGGGTCTCCAGGCTCATTCAGAGGTTTTGGAAGACCGGGAATTCCCTACTTCCTGAGACCAGGACACAATGCTTTAAGAAAAATGACATTGAGGGCTGGGGGTTGGAGAGACGCTACCTTTGGCCTCTTGAGGGAACTTCACTATAGGGGTATAAGGGCCAGATGCATTTACACCTGGTCATAATTTAGTTTCATGTTCGGTTCTTAGGAGTGATACATATCTGTAGCAGGACTGTATGAATTCCAAGCTGAGAGCAAACAGTTATGAGGGATCCCCAGGCACCAGGTCCAAGTCTGAACACTCACCTTGTGTTAAATCATTTCATTTTTACACCATTGCTTTGATGTTGGTCTTAGCCCACTTTACCCAGGAGGACATGGACATGCTCTTGGCTGACACTTGACCATTATCATGCAGCTAGTAGAGATCCAAGCAGAGATGAGTCCCAGGCCCTCTGACTCCAGAACCACTGTTCTTAACCATGATGGAAAGCCAATTATTGTTCTCACTTCAAAGATGGTAGAAATTGTGTTGAAAATGTTTATTTTGTCTGAAATTTTAACTGAACTTTTTAGAGGTTTCAAGGAAGCAAGATTCTTGGCAGTGTTTTCCCAGAAGCAAATGGTGCCGTCCGTAGCATCTTAGCATCTTTCATTCCTTCAGCAGGTATCAGGCATTGTACTAGGCTCTGAGGATGCTTTGCAGTGTGGCACAGACCCAGTCACATCCCCAGTGGAGTTTACCATCTGATGAGGCAGGGCAATACTGGGTCAGATAGTCACACAAATATGTCATTGCACTCCACGTTGAGAAAGTCCAGGATGCTGGGAGAGTGCCTGATGGGGGCCAGGGGTTGATTTAACCTAGAGTGGGGGTGGGGGGGAAAGGCATGCAACAGGAAAAATTTTGCCTCGAGATGTATAAATGAAAATTTCTTATATGAAAGAGCATCTTTTTCGAAGCTTATTTCTGAGTGTGTAAATAATGGACAAGGACTTAAATTTCACTCAGAGAAAAGATGTTCAATACTTACTTCCTACCTCTTGGAAGATAATCAGAGGTCTAGACAGAGGAAAGCTTCACCAAGAAAACTTCTGAGACTGCATAGTCCCCACGCGGGGGAAGAGTGTAAAGAATGCATCTCTGGAGTCCAGAGTGAACAAGACGTGAGGGGATCATCATTGAGATCTTATAGTGCCTTGGTTCTTCTTTATAAAAATGAAAATTCAAATGCATTTCTAGCATACCTGAGCTTTTATTAGCAGAGTTATGTGGCTAGGAACGCTGACTCTGGAGTAAGACCAACTCTTGGGGTAAATTACTTGATTTCTCTCTTTTTTTTTTTTTTAATAAAATTGTATTGAAGTATATCATTCATACATGAACATATATAAAGAATAAGTGTATAGTAAAAGTTGTGAATTTACAAAATAAACATGCAAATCATCATACAGGGCTCCCATACATCACTCCACCATCAGCATCTTGCATTGTTGTGAAACATTTGTTACAAACTATGAAATAGTATCCTCAAAATTTTACTAACTGTAGCCCGTATCTTACATTTGGTGTATTTTCCCCCCAACCCACCCGATTATTAGCCCCCTCTATTAATATTATATATTTATTATTGTTCATGAGAGAATGCTCTCATATTTGTCCTGTTAACCACAGTCCATCTTTCACCACTGGATTCCTTGTGTTGTAAGTTCCGTGCTTTGTACAATCCATTCCAAGTGTACACTCAGTGGCCCTCATTTTCATTACAAAGTTGTGTTGTCATCACCTCAATTTTAGAATGTTTGGAAGCTAGATTTGATTGGAGGGACTGGATGCAGACATTAACTGGATTAACTTTATGTACTTAGGATCTGTGTTTTGTTCACTGATCTATTTGTCTATTTTGGGTTTGAAATTTCACTTGGCATTTCCTGAGTATATATTTCTACTTTCTTAAAAGTAATGCTGAAGAAGTTTTCATAAGGGAGAGAATGTTGTTTTTTTATTTTTTTGTTTTTAAGAAATGTTACCCTTTTATTGCCTTTTTAAAAAAATTTATCCCCTCCCCCCCCTTGTTGTTTGAGGTTGCTGTCTGCTCTCTGTATCCTTTTGCTGTGTGCTTTCTGTGCTCGTCTTCTCCTTAGGAGGCACCGGGAACCGAACCTGGGACCTTCCATGTGGGAGAGAGGCACTCAATCACTTGAGTCATTTCAGCTCCCTGGTTTGTTGTGTCTCTCATTGCCTTTCCTCTTTGTCACGTCATCTTGTTGCGTCCACTCACTGTGCCTGCGGTTCGCGCCAGCTTGCCTTCTCCAGGAGGCACCAGGAACTGAACCCAGGACCACCCATGTGGTAGGCGGGAACCCAATCACTTGAGCCACATCCGCTTCCCTTTTGTAGTCTTTTGAAGATACTGTTAATGTTAGTATGATTCAGTACTTGTATTAGTCAGCCAAATGGGTGCTGATGCAAAATACCAGAAAAATCAGTTGGTCTTTATAAAGGGTATTTATTTGGGGTAGAAGTCCACAGTTACCAGGCCATAAAGCATAAGTTTCTTCCCTCACCAAAGTCCATTGCCATGTATTGGAGCAAGACAGCTGCCAACGTTTGCCAGGGTTCAGACTTCTTGGGTACCTCTCTTCCTGGGCCTGCGTTTCTCTCCAGGCTTAGCTCCTCTGTTTCCTCCACAAGGTCAGCTGTAGACTATGAGGCTCTCTAGGCTTTGCTTCTCTCCACAAGGCCATCTGTGACTCTCAGGAGAATGGCTCATCTCTATCCTGGGGCCTTCTCTTCTTCTTCACGACCAAGCTTTCTTACTTCCCGGGGCTCCAGCTCAAGACCCCAACATCAAAATTGCTCCCTCTGTCCTTTGCCTTGTCTTTTATATTTGATTCCCCCACCCACCTAATCATAACTTAATCATGCCCAGATTAACAGACCAGTTTACAAGTGTAATCCAATATATATTTTTTGGAATTCATAATTATATCAAACTGCCCAACTACTACAGTACTTTAAAAAAATTTTTTTTCCATGTATCATTTCTATTTCATCGACATTCAGAATTCATCTCTTCCTCTTCATTTTTTAAGTCCTGCACAGATGTGAAGGCACAGTTTGGGTTTCAGGCCCCAGCTTGGCTACAGCATCTATGTGGGCAGTTGCTCTCTGAAAGATTAATGAGACCCAATGGTGTTCAGGCAGTAAATTACTTGATTTCTATTGGCCTCAGTTTCTACTCTATAAAATGGGCTAATAATACTACCTACCCCTAGGGCTAATATGAGAAGTAAATGAGATGTTACATAGGAAGTACATGGCAAGTGTTCAATCAATTAACTCCCAGAGCATAAGACTTTATCTAGGGAAAGTTAGGGTATTAGGATGAATCTGCATTAACCTCAAGATATAACATGGAAGCTAATTTCTTTCTAAATAAACACATTGCTTAAGTTGTCTCCACTCCTTTGCTCCTTTCCTACTCACCTTTCTGTTGACAACATTCAAATCTACAAACCTTCAAGAAAAAGGTCACTTGATTTACAGCTGCTTGGTGTTTATGTGAAAAGAGAAAGGGAATCAATGTGAAAATTGAACTCTGTTCAGTTTTCCCAGTGGTTATTTATAAAATGTACCCAGAGGGAGAAGCAGAACTCTAAATATAAAAACCATGTAGAAACTCCCATTTAGGGAGCCCCAAAGTGCTTTATTTTTTAATTATTATGATTGCGGAGGCTCTTGTTAAATTTTAGACTACACCGTGGGGGTGGTAGTAGACCCCCAAGTGAATTTCTCCCACAAATCCCTGGGGCCCAAGGTAAGGAGGGCTCTCCTGAGGGGCCTTGAGAGCCCAGCCACACACCAAAGCTGTCTCTGCTGTGGCTTTCGGCAGTGCACTTCCGCAATACCTCTCCCTCTCTCCAGAGTAGCAGTGAATCTAAAAAGAGAAAGATGATCCTATGGGGATGTGTGCCTTGGATGTAGGAAAGCTATATCCAGGTGTTCGATCCTCTGAGGGCAGGAAGACAGCTTCTGCTTCCACAAGGCTCCAGGGAAACAAATGCTATTTATCTCCCTCCCTTGACGATGGCTGGAATGCTGCCTCTCCAAGGCAAAAATAATTGCTCTCCATAATTATAATTGGCATTTGGGCAACACTTTAAAGCCACTAATGAGTTAAATGTACGTGGCACTCTCGTGAGGCCAGGAAGGATCCCCAGCTCTGCTTTGCCCGTGGGGGTAGGGAGTAGGACTTCAAGCTACAGATCAAGTCTGGGTGTCACTGGCTTCCCAGCTTACACCTGCCCCAGACCCAGTACAGTGAACTCTGGGTAGCTGGCAAGGGTTTTAACGTTCTTCTCCCTCAATAAGACAATGAAGGGGAAAATGTAAAATGGCGCACCGCTGTGCTGTGATGGATTGGCAGTTCCTTACTATGTTAAATATAGAATTACCATATGACTCACCAATTCCACTCCTAGGTATGTCCCATCTCAGCTACTCTTATGATGACTCTGAAAGGACACACTCTAACTCCAGAGCTGCCCATGGGCCGTGGCTGTGAAATCTGCATTGCAGCTTGACTTTTTCTTCTTCCCAGTCCTTCTTTCTTCACTTCCCTACCACAAGTATCCATCTTAAGGTCACTCCTTAATAAACACCCTACTTGCTAAACTCTGTCTCACAGTTTATTTCTCAGGGAACCCAATCTGCGACAGTTAATATTAGGAATTAGGTAAAGGGAATTCCATTAGGGGTCCCCTCTAGAATGTGGAGTAGGAAGTGGGATGTCAAATTTGGAAGGCAAGACCAGCTGGGGCGGAGCCTAGAGGTGAGGAAGGGTTGGACCATGGGGATGGCAAGGGATGAAGAGAATCCAAGAGTCAGTTTGAAGAAAGGAGAAAAGTCAGGACTTGGTAGCAGATTAGTTTCAGAGAGGGAAAAGTCAAAGATAAAAGATTTTAGTGTTTGATACTTTTTTTCAAGTTATAGCATACCAAAATATTAAGTCTATTGGGATGCGGGTTGTTATTATAGATCCTATCTTGGACTTGAGTTTGAGTTGGCAAGTGGAGATATCTTGTAGGCGGTTGTGTTTATAAAACAGAAGAATAGAGGTCAGGATGGAAGAGGTTGATGCAGGAATTGTGTCAGGCTCTATTTTCCATCGTTGACTGCAACAATAACTCCCATCCCATATACTTTCTACTTGTGACCTTTCACACCCCCATCAGGAGGTGAAGCCTAGTACCACTCGATTGGGTGGGCTTGTGACTGCTTTGATCAATAAGTACAGTCAAAGTGATGCTGTGTAACTTCTGAGGCTAGGTTAGAAAAGCCATGCAGCTTCTGCTCAGTTCTCTTGGGATGACACCAGATGCCATGTAAGAAGTCTGACTACCCTGAGATCAGTCTGCTAGAGAGGCCTTGTGTAGCAGAGGACAGCAAGCATCAATGGCCAGCCATGTGAGTAAACTATCTTGGATATACAGCCCAAACAGATGACTAAAGCCCCAGTCAACATCTGACTACAACAGCATGGGAGACCTCAAGGGTAAACTGTCCATCTGAGCCCTTCCCAAATTCCTGACCTATGATTGTTTTAAGCCGCTAAGCACTGGGGCTGTGTAGCAATAATAACTGGAATATAGGAGAATAGGACCTTATCACTGTCGGTACAAAGAGCTCTTGTCTTCCAATCTTGTTCTACCCCACCTTACTTTGCATCGCCTACCCTGCCTTCCATACAGCTTCCAGGGATCCTTAAGTGGTTCCCAGCTAATCCAATCAAATCACTTCCCTTCTTGAAAACCTCCCATGGCTCCAAATGGCCTGCACAGGTCCTTAAATTTCAGTATGCATTATAAGGTCAGGTCCAAGAATTTACTTTTTAAAGCAAACTACCCAGTTGATTTTAATTATGACCCAAGTTGACAAACTTAACCTACAGGATATAGTCTTTCACAACCTGATATTCCACTCTGCATTTTGTTAAACTAAAACTCTCAGCACCACTCTCAAGAGGACAATGACTATTGCAGAACTTCTGTAGCTTCTATTCTTATCTACCAGTCTTCCTAGATTGAGTTTTAATTTCTGTAATATGTATTATGAAGACAATCTCATTTTCATTCTTGATATATAAATGTATAAAATTGAATCTGTAAATTAATATTTTATGTAATGTGGTTTTAAATATGTATGTGTATAGAATGTATAAATTTAATAGTAGTAGTAAGAAAAAATACCTTCAGATAAAATTACCCCCTTCCATGTGCCTAGACAATCCGATATTTTGTCTGCCTCATTGAAAACCATGAATTTAGCCAGCCAGGGCTCCCTGAAGATCCCTTGTTCAAGTTATTCTCTATGCCTGGAAGGTTTTTTGTACCTTTGACAAATATTTACAGAAGATTTAGCATGTGTCAGGCACTGTGCTATGCAATGTACCCCTCCCAAAGAGAAGTAACTTATTCTTTCTTGGAGGGTCACAGTCCCTAAGTTCAGGCTTCTATAACAGCCTCATCACTCCATAATGTAGTTAGTTGTCTCCTTCATTGGATGTGGATCAGGAATTGTATCCCAGGCCCTGGCACAGTGCCTGATACCCAGGAGGAACTCAATTAATGTTTATGAATGAATTAATAAATGCATGATGATAGCCCAGTGTCTGGATCATCACAGATGATCAACAAGTACTGGTTGAATGAAATTAAATTGAAAGCACAGGTCATGGAAACAAGGACGGAGAGAATTCTAAGAGGGAGGGATTGTTGAACACTGTCAGAAGATACCAAAGGATCAAGGATGGTGAACACTGAAAAAATAAAATATTAGACTTGATAAAAAAGTAAGGTTAAGTCCTAGAATAAATAGCAATTGACCAAATATTCATCATAAAACCACAAAACCAACAAGTAAAGATCAGTGTCTACTTGCCCTCAAAGTATTCATGGTACAGCTTTAGATCCAGTTACTGGATAAGCACTTTTGAACCCTGCCAGTTTATTAGACTATAGTCTTCACTAACCAGCTAGTTTAAATTAGCTGCCAAAAATTAGCTATCAAAACTTTAAAAATCTCCCACTCACACTTGAATTTTGTTTTATCATGCAACTGTCTTTTCTATGAAAAGATGGGAGCACTAGCTTTGGTGTTATCATTCCAGATACTTTCTCCATCCATTAATTCATTGAGCAAGTATTTATTGTGCTACATACAGTGTTGAGCAGTCTACATTCTTTTTTTTTTTTTTTTTTTTTTTTTTAAGATTTTATTTATTTATTCATCCATCCCCCCCCTGCTGCCTGTGCTCGCTGGGCCAGCCAACCACGCCGTGCGGGCGGGCTTGCCCTCACCAGGAGGCCCCGGGAACCGAACCCGGGGCCTCCCATATGGTAAACGGGAGCCCCACTGATTGAGCCACAGCCGCCCCCCTACAGTCTACATTCTTTAGCTAATGGTGTGGCATCTATTTGTAGAGCTTGTACTTGTGGCCCCATTTTTTAAACCTTAAATCCTAGACTTGCCTGGATTCCCAGGGCAGGTGAACCACTGGGAAATTCCTCCTAGGAACCATTTAGTACTCTTCCTATTTGCTGCTTCCAGGAATAGCACAAGCATGGACAGTCAGGGTGTTTCCCTTGAATATAAACATTGCCCAGAGTGTGTCCTGGGAAACTCTGTGGTCAAGTTGGTGAAGGGTTTCCTCCCAGCAGGAATTTCCAGAGTCATATAAAATGCAAAGATTCATGTGGGTAGGGGGGAAGACTTGGAGAAAATGGTACAATATGCTTTTCAAACTCATTTGGCCTATTTCCTGGGGATCATTTTGGAGGACACTGGGAAACACTGCCATGGATTATGTTCATTCATTCATTCATTTATTCACTCAACAAAAAATGTTGTGTGCCAATGATGTGCCAGGCAGTGTTCTGAGATCTATGGATTAAAGAGTGAGAAACCAGACACAGGCCCTGCCCTTATGAAGAGTTGGGGGTGGGCATGATTCAAATTTACTAAATTGTAAATCAAATAATCACAGCAAAGGTAAAAATGTAATTGTACAGATGCCATGAATGAGAAGCACATGACATGGTCAATGAGAGCCTAAAATGGAAGGTTTCAGTGTAGTCGGGAAGGCTGCCCTGAAGCTGATCTCTGAAGTATGAGTAAGAGGTTGTGTGGTGATGGTGATGGAGAAGAGCACATGTACTGAGATGGGAGGGAGTTCAGTGAGTATTCAGGACAGAAAGAAGGCCAATGAGGGGAATGGAGGAGCAAGATGGGGCTAGAGCAGTAGGAAAGGCCACATCACATAGGGCCCTAGAGGCCATGTTAGGAATTTTTGTCTTTATCTGAGAAGCAATGAGAAGACATCGGATTTATGTATTGAAAAGATCATTCAAGTTGCTGAGTGTAGAAGTGATGGGGAATGGACTAGAGTGGATACAGATAGACAGTTGAGAAGGTTATTGAAGTGATCCAGGCAAGGGATAATGTAACTTGGCCCACCACGATGGTGGTGGAAGAGATGCTTTGAAAAGACTTCATTCTCACAGGTCTAGATCAAGTTCTTTTTCTACAAAACAGCTGCACCCACAAAGAGGTGGCTTTATAACAACACACGGACACCCATTAACTTTACCAGAAATCTCCCTTAGGCACCTGAGTGTTTGGGGTGGAAAAGGGTGATGTCTCCTTCATCTCAATTCATTCAAGCAAAGCATTGGGTAGAAACATTGTCCTAGGTTTAGAGATGCTCTCTGGAGCCACCTCATTCTCATCCTGCTTTCCCAGATCACTCCAAGGATCTACTACTGAGACCTAGAGAGAGCCTGGGGCTGGATGTCTGGCCAGAGTCAGAATGTGAAGCAGAAGAAGCTGGATTTTGAAGTTCTCTGCTTCTCACTGGATTATGCCTCCTACCCCCAACCCCCATCAAATGCCCATCCCACAGTGTGGCGCATTTTACTTAGAAGGAAAGGAAAAATGATTTTATTAAGTCAATTCATAGGGAAAGAAAGGAAGGAAGCAAAAAATACCTATTAAACATTCATTCACTACATTAAACCCACCCAGCCACCTAGCTGAGGTGGGTACTTCTAGTCTTATTTTTAAGGATGAGGAAACTGAGGATGAGAAAACTTAAATAACTTTCTCAAAGTTAGGCTTCTATGAAGTGGGGGGGGGGGTGTCATTCAAACCTGGGGAGATATTGTTGGGCAAAGAAGCTTCCCTGGTGGGGGAATAAGGTGCTAACCTAAGTAACTTTGGAAATGATGGAGTCTCTAAGACTGAAGACTAAAGGAACTGTACATCAGTATTGTATTCTAGTTGATAAAGTTGTTTCCCTTGGAGGGAAACAATTCTGTTCAGAAACAATTCTGAAACCACTATAAATGTGGTTGAACAATTAAGTAAGTGAATGGCAGATGTTGGGAGGCAGGTTTCTCACTGTTTTAGTGGGTTGGTACAGATAAGGGGAAGGGGTTAGAAGCATTCATGTAATAATGATTAGAGTTGGAGGTATCAGTATGAACTCATGTTTAGCTTAATACAGACACATGTCTAAATATAGAAATATTTATAGATATGTGTATATACATGGGTTAGTATATACACATAAATCTCCTTGCTCTATCAGCTAAGAGGGCCTAGAAGCAATGACACCTTAGTAGCAACAAGTATACCTAACACCCAGATCTTGGTTTCTAATACCATTCTCCAAAAAAAGGAAGCAGGGCTCCTTGGAGATATGGCTGGTTCTAAGATTGGGCAGGAAACATAAAATGATAATGGAGCATCTTGTAATATCAGAAAGTAATAATGTGCTCAGAACAAAAGCATGTCAAAGGTATACAGAAGCCAACTGAAAGAGTTCCCAATGGCTAAAGCTGGAATGATTTGAGCATCAAAATAGTGTTGGATTATAATACAAAGTATAAAATAAATATCCATGAATCCATACTGATATAAAGAAATTATTGCATAAATAAATGTGAGAATAGACAAATCTCTCAGGCAGAAGAGTTCCAATAATTTATGTAGATAGCCCTTAAGGAGTTGCAGCATAGTTCTTTATCCTTTAAGCGTGTATAGTGACTTTCTTCCAAAGAGTATACTATGGGCTGCGCTGCAGAGAGCTGGCGGCCCGCGCTGTAGAGAGATGAATGCAGCAAGATGACACAACAAAAGGAGACACAGAGGAGAAACAGTGAGAGACGCAGCAGATCAGGGAGATGATGTGGCTCAAGCAATTGAGTGCCTCTATCCCACACCAGAGGTCCTGGAATTGGTTCCTGGTGCCTCCTAAAAAGAAAGACTTGAAGAAAAAGACAAGCAGACACGGAAAGAACACACAGCAAATGGACAGAGAGCAGACAACGAGTGCAAAAACAACAAGGTGGAGGGAGAGAAAAATAAAGTGAATCATAAAAAAAAAAGTGTATATTATGGGAAGGGAGAGAAAAAGATTAACTTTACAGTGGAGAAAACTGACAAACACTACCTCTACCCAAGCGATCAAGGTCAACATCAACAGTGATTAGTCATTTTGACTGTATGTAGTCTTGTGTGACAGTTTGAAATTATGTTTGTGAATCCCAAAAAGAGAAAGATTATGTTTGTAAACTAATTTATTCTTCTGAGTGTGATACACCCTTTTATTATATTGGATTCAGTTGAGGGGCCCTTGATTAAACTACCTGTTACCACTTGGACTTTGATTCGACCATGTCAGTAAGGCGTGACTCAGGTTGCATCCCCACCCCTTTGGCGGGCCAATATAAATGGACACTTACTCAAGAAGACATGGAAGAGAGAGCTCTGTCAATTTTTATCCTGGGGCCCCAGGAAGGGATGAGGCATTCACTTGATAGTTTGCAGCTGACCTTGTGAACAGACCAAAAGCGCTAAGACTGATTTAAAAAAAAAAGCCTGGAAAGAAATGAGCCCTATGCCAGGAGAGAGAGGAAGCCCAGAGTGGAAGGCTGAACCCTTGAAGAGATTAGCAACCATCTTGCTTCAACATGTGACAACTGACTTTGGAGAGAAAGCAACCCTGAGTTGTATTCTTTAGGGACTTGTAACTGTAAGCTTTTACCCCAAATAAATACCCGTTGTAAAAGCCAACAGGTTTCTGGTACTTTGCATCAGCACCCCTTTGGCTGACTAATACACTTTGAGATGAAGTGATGACAATGGTGCTTTACCTCTGTGGTCTTCCTCCCCAAAACACATAACCCCAATGTAATTACATGAAAAACAGAAAAATCCCAATTGAGAGATATTCTACAAAATGTCTAATAAGAAATCCTCACAACTGTGTCATCAAAACCAGGGAAAGTCTGAGAAACCGTCACAACCAAGTGGAGCCTAAGGAGACCTGACAACTAAATGTTGTCATGAGTGGGGTTCTGGAACAGAAGAAAGATATAAGGGAAAAACTGAAGAAATCAGAATAAAGTATGGACTTCAGTTAGTAATAATGAATCAACATTGGTTCACTGATTCTGACAAATGTACTGCACTAATATATTAATAATAGGGGAAACTGAGTGTGGGGGTATACAAGAACTCTGCATTATTTTCACAATAATTCCGTAAATCTAAAACTGTCTTAATTTAAAAAAAAAAATTTTTATAGAAGCAGCAGCTTCCCTAGTCCTGCTGGAGAGCCCTGGCTGCCTGGATTGCCTGAGTATTGAGGAGCTGTGGTCTTCAGGGGTCCTCTTGAGGCAGGTTAGTTTGGGGAAAGGGGAAACCGGTCACAGCTGAGACCTGACAGAAAACATGGCCACAAGACACATAGCTGTGAAACCATGTCCGGAAACCCCCTGAGGGAAACCATGTCCGGAAACCAAGAATAAAGCTGGAAAGACCCTGCAAGACCCCAGCTACAGATCCCATTTGGAATGAGATCCCATTTGGGGTCAAGGGGAAGCACCGGATACCTTCAAACAAAAGGCCTCACCATTGGTCCCCCGAGAGCTAACAAGTGGGCAACCAATCAGAACAGCAAACAGCTGGGGTCCCTCCCCAACATAAGGAAGGGGGAGGAGGAAAGACTTTAAAAAGGCCTGACCTGGGACCCCACGCGTGCAACTCACCCTGCAGCACGCCCACAGACTGTGTACCCTTTCCTTGTCTCTTAATAAACTCTTTTTTTCCCCAAAGATTTTTTTATTTTATTTTTATCCATTTTAACCCCACCCCCCACCCCCCGTTTTTGCTGTTTGTGTCCATCCGCTGGGCAATTCTCTGTGTCTGTTTCCTGCCCTCTCTTCTCATCCTTCTCCTGTCTTCACTGGGATTTGATCTTGGGAATCTCCGATGTGGTAAAGAGGAGTTCTACCACCTGTGCCATCTCAGTTCCTGGTTTTTCGGCGCATCTCGTCTTGGCTCCCTTGTATCACTCTCCTGTTATGTCATCATCTTGCTGCATGGCTCAGCGGGGCCTGGCACGCCCACATGTGGGGCCTGGGGGCTTGCCTGCTCACGGGGCCTGACAGCACGCCTGCATGCCTTCTATATTTTTTCTTTTTTTATTTTACCAGGAGATCCCAGGGATCGAACCCAGGTCCCTCCATATGGTAGGCGGACACCCAACCATTTGAGCCCCATCCACCCCCCTCTTAATAAACTCTTTACTCCCTTGCCTACCCTATGGCATGTCCTTAAATTCTTTTATGTGACATAAGCCAAGAACCTAGAAGCCTAGAACCCAGAGCCTTCCGCCAGCACTCTCATGGCTGTTCTGGCCTAGCCTGACGAGGTAGCTGATTGTACATGGCTGGAGCCTTTCCAGCTTAGCATCTAAGACCCAGTGTTGTCTTTCCAGCCTAGCACCCACCTGTTGGGGCCTGTGCTGCTAACTTATGTGACTATAGGTTTGTTTCCTGGCAAAGCTGGAGAGATCATAGGGGTCATCATAACCCTCAGCTGTCTGCAAGAATTCTTTCTACATATCTGATAACACCTCAAAGGAGAGTCACTTAATCCTATCCCCAATCACACTAATAATTAGGATCCCAGATACAACTCTCCCATTTTGTCCCCAAGCCTCTGGAGTCTTTAGAGTTTAGACACCATCTCACAACTCACCTGTAAAAATTACTCACATTCTTACAGCTTACATACTATCTCATTTCCTCACAACAGCTTCAATTCACAGAGAGGTAAGTGATTTGCCCCAGCTTAGAGTAAGGAAATTCAGGATCAGCATTCTTTGCATAACATTGCTTGGAACTTACTCAGAATTCTACACTCTATTTCTGTAATGTCTGAAATTTTACAATGACCACATAGACCTCTGCTGGCAAATTCCTGAGTTCATACTGAGTTCTCCTTTCACTAAACTGTTACACTTGACTTAACTTTTCTTAGTTCACATTTTAATTCTTCATTAATTTTAAGTGTACTTGGTTTTTATCCAACCCAACAAAATTCTGGGTAGGAATGATGTAATACAATTTTCTCTTAGTATTTTCACTGTGCTGGGCACATAGAACATGCTTTATAAAGATTGATTGAGTAGCTAAAGGAGTGCAAGATTTTAAAATTTTCATGGAAATAATGTTTATACTCATGCTATATTGTTTTTTTTTCTGGGGATCATTTTGGAGGATATTGGGAAACACTGCCATGGATTATGTATACACACACACACACACACACACACAAACATTTGCAGAAAAACCATTTTTCCAGTAGATGATTTCACAGCTGTGTTGAGGGATTGTGTTGCCCCACAGCTGTCTCTTCTGGCTGACAGTGGGCCCACAAAGATGGTTGGCAAGATCTCAGAAGTTGATAGCATTTGTGCAACAGACTTTATGTGCTGAACACACCAGGAAAATAGGTGAATCTAGTACTTTTTGTCCACTATTGGTGACAGAAGCACTCATATTCCTTCAACTTTATAAAACACATTTTGTTTTTTTGTAATTTTATTGTGGTAAAAATATATAACATAAAAATTGCCATTCAACGATTTTTAACTGTACAAATCAGTTCACAGTGTAGTACAACCATCACCACCACTCATACCAAAACCCCTCTCTATTACCCCAAATATAAGTCCTACAGCCATTATACATTACCTCCCCATTCCCCTTTCCCCCAAGCCTCTGGTAACCTCTTATCTACTGTCTCCATGAATTTGCCTAGTCTACAGATTTTATATAAATGGAATCATACAATATTTTTCCTTTTGTTTCTGCCTTATTTCACTTAGCCTGATATTCTCAAGGTTCATCCATGTTGCAGCATGTATCAGAACTTCATTCCCTTGTATGGCTGAATAACATTTCATTGCAATGGACACACCACATTTTGCTTATCTATCTGTTGATGGACTCTTGGGTGTTTCCACCCATTGGCTTTTCTGAATAATACTGCTATGCATTGGTATACTAGTGGCTGTTTGAGTCCCTATTTTCAATTATTTTGGGTATATACCTAGATGTGGAATTGCTAGGTCATATGGTAATTCTAAGTTTAACTTTTTGAGGAACCTACTTTTTTAAAAAAATTTATGTTACAAGTTACTCAGTTAACACCAGTGGTTACACTCCCCTCTAATTTTTGTTAATTCCTCAGTCTTGAGGGGTTTGGAACAATATCCACTGTGACTGTTTCAGGCTGAGAAGGGATGTAGATATTATGGGGCAGAGGAATGGAATTGTTTTACTTGCAGTTGAAGATAACTCCTTGCTTTTGGGATGGGGCTTGGTCCATCATTTTGTTAGTTGTCCAGGGCAAGCCTGAAGAACTGGAGATCAGGAGTTGGCCACAACTCTACTGGGTTTCAGGGTTCAACTGGGATATGAACAATCTGAAGATTTAAGTCTTGAGAAATATACTTAACAGGTAAATTGAAAATTATAGGTTCAAATACAAGGAGTAGAAGAATCGTGATTAGGGGAATTATAAATGAGTATAACTATAAAATATTGGAGAAAGAGATTTTCAAATATATCCAGAGAGGGCCAATGAGGGAGTGTTGACTTCATGTGGGCGTGTGACTTGCCTATGGTGTCCAAACATCCCTAGGGCCCTCAGGAGCACTTTTGCTTGTAGATTTGTTTACTGAAACACCAGTTTTTATAGGTGGGTGGAATGTGACATGTAGGAGAGAAGAAAATTATATGGAATATACTCTCAAGTGCTCTTTAAATTGGAATTTCCACCAGACACAGAGAAGAGCAAGAGGATTTTACCTAATATATAACAAGGAGCTGCAGACCAAGTTTTTATTGCCTCTGACTCTAGTTCAATAATTGAGAGACCCTAAATCCCCATCTCCTTTGCAAGACACCTAATTTTTGCATCTAAACTGCCTATAATCAAATGAAATATACTCTTGTGAGTGCTATAAACTATGGAGGTTAAAGCACCACTCTTAAAACAGGCAAACATGAACATAGTTATTATATATTTCCCCATTTCATTACTGGCCTATAGACTTGTCTAGACCATTTGTTATAAAAATTCTTCCTGCCAAAGTATTGTACCTGTTCACAGAAAAGAAGGGAAGAATGGACGCTGGTTAGGCAACCAGCAGTATCACCTGTAATATGTAAGGGTGAGTTAAAATCAAATGCTTTTCACAGGCTGGGAAAAAAACAACAACCCAATTACACATATTATTCTTAATATTTGTAAACTATATTGGCTCTCTAAACCTCAGTTTTGTTATCTGAAAAAAAGGGGAATCTAAGAGCACCTATCTCCTAGGGTTGTGGTGAGGGTGAAGTAAGCTTATGTGAGGGAAGCTTTGCCAGAGGACCTGGTATGTAGAAGGTGATCAATAAATGTTGGTTTTTGTTATTATCTACTGATAAATGGATTATGTAATACAACTTGTTTGTTCAGATTTGTAATAAGAGGCTGCTGCTGGAGGGCCAGGACATTTCCAACAACATGCTCCAGATGGGATACAGTGGTAAGTGCCCCACCATAGCAGTCAGTACTTCTGTGTTCTGTCCCATGCCTTGCAGATTCATGTATCAGATTGGGAAAGTCTCAGAACACAGAATTACAGGATTCTACAGGGGTAGGTTCTGTCTAGTGAATCTAGGACTCCAGAATGGCCATAATGTTCCTTTCCCTTGGATTCTACTGCTGCCTCCTTTAAAACAAAACAAAAAACAAAACAAACAAAAACTAGAATTAGCCTGAGTGTTAGTTTCCTAATCTGCAATTAAAATAATCATATCTGACCTAGCTCATATGATTACTATGAAGATCACATTAGATCATGTAAGTGAAACCATGAAATGACACATTTTAATTGAATCTTACTAATAAGTACCAAGAGCTTTACATGCATTATGTCATGTAACTCACCCAGCACATAGTTGTGAAGGAGACTGCTGATTGACCTCAGTGTCTGCTCTCCTCCCTTTTCTTTAGAAAAAAGATCTCTGATTTTTAGCTGGGTTAAAATAAAGTCTACATTTCATAGACTCTCTTGCAGCTAAGTGTGACCAGATGTCTACATTCTGAGCATAAGATATATGTAGAATTTTTGTGTGTTATTTCCAGGTGGTGTCTTAAGAAGGCATGCTGTTCCTACCTGCCTAACTTCCTGGTGGCTGACTGAAATGCATATTTGATGGCTGGAACTTCAAAAGCCTTATCATATCATGATGCAGTATAAAAAGGATTGCAGAGCCATAAAATAGAAGGAAATTATCTGTTCCTGGAAAATTTCTGAACCATTTAGAGTAAGTTGGAGATACCATGGCCCTTTTTCTTTAAATGTTTCAGTATGTGTTTCTGAAATCAAAGACATTCACCTACATAACCATAGTACAATTATCAAAATCAGGACATTTAATATCCATATATTACTATTAACTAATTCACAATAGATATTCAAATTTCATTGGCTGTCCCAATCCTGTCTTCATAGCTTCCTTCCCCCAGTCTAGGATATAATACAGGAGCATGTTGCATTTAGTTGAAATGCTTCTTTAGTCTACAAAACACCTATTTATGATTTAAAACTTTCAGTAAACCAGGAATAAAGAGAATTTTCTTAACTTAAGGATACAAACAAACAAACAAAAACCCTGTAAGAAACATCATCCTAAATGGAGAAACATTAGAAGCATTCCTTTTAAAATCAGGACTAATACAAGACCTCTTACTATCACCCTTTCTATTCAACATTGTGTTAAAGATTCTAATCAGCACAAGAACAGAAAAAATTAAAATCACAGGGATTGGAAAGGAAGAAATGCTCTTATTATTTATAGGTAATATGATTGTCTACACAGAAAACCCAAAAGGATATATACAATAAATTAATATAAATAACAGGAAAGTTTAAGGAGCTGCATTTCAAATCACTGACAACAGACAAATTGAAAGCCTTACTCAAAAAAGAAAGCAAACTACTATTAGCAACAAAAATGATAATAAAAGGCATGCAAGAATATCCATAAAAGTATAAAAATTTTGCTGCAGGAAATTAAATGAGACCTAATTAAACAAAGATATACCTAGTCACTGAAAAGAAGACAATTTCATAAAGATGCCACTTTTCTTAAATTAATTCATAGGTTTAATGGAGTCCCAATCATAAGATAGCTGTTCATGGAACTTGACATGTTGATTCTAAGATTTATAAGAATAAAACTTTAATATAGTTGAATACTGATAGCAAGAGTGAGGGTAGTGAGGAGGATTTAAGACAAGATACAAAAAGTGAGAACTATAAAAGATTGCTAAATTCAATCTTATTTAAATTCAGAACTTCTGTTAGTTAAAAAAACAAAACAAAACAAAGCACAACTTAGGACTTCTGGGAAGATGGTGGACTAGAAAGACACGGGCCTCTCTTCTTTCCCAGAAAAATAGCTAGAGGACAGGCTGAAACAGCCTGGGAAAAAAAATCTTCTAGGGTTTAGGACACAGGTGAAGGCTGGACACCACCCAGAAGAGAGAGGGACAAAGGAAAAGAATGGCAACAGCAAAACTGTGAGTTAAAACCAGCAACTGCTACTGGAGGCACCCTCCCCCACACTAAAGATACTTTAGAATTCTCAGGCCTCTGGGCTGGTTACAGACAAAGGGGGCTTCGGGGATGCAGGGATCCATCACCCCAGGAAAGGGGAGAGAGAGGGACACAGCCTAAGGCTGACTCAGCTTCTGACCCACAAATTTGGTCTGCTGTGTCCCATGAACCCTTCCAGGCTGGGTGGGGCCATGCCATTGTTTGCCTTGGGAGCCAGCTCGGGACTAAAGCGATCCAACCCTCTCAATCTCCCTTTCTACTAACCGGGACTGATTGCTGAGGATACAGAGAGGAGTGGTATTATTTCCTATCCAGGAAAAGGGAAGGGGCTGCCAGCGAAGGCTAGAGAACTGTATCTGAGAAAGTTTGAATTACAAGGATCTTAGGCTCCAGGTAGGAACCTCTGTCACATTGATCCAGTCCGTGTTGCAGCAAACATACTCTGACCAAGTACTGAACAAAGACATATGCCAAAGAGTGCTGTCTGCCAGCAGACCAAGGAAGTGCATGTGTGGAAATTAAGAATAAATAGGAGAGGCTTTTTCTGGCCTTTATAGCCTCCCTCCCCAAGGTCCTAGGAAGTGGGTCTGCAACCCATCACTAGGTCCAGAGCCTAGTTTTGAGCAGCTAACAGGGACAATCCTAACGATCCAGGATGAACCAAGAATCAAAGAGCAGTAGTAACACACAGCCTCCCGCCACTAAATCGCAATGAAAGCGGAATTGAGCACCTGAGTAAACTACCATCCTAATTAGATGCCTAGACATCAGCAAAAAATTACAAGCCATACTAAGAAAATGGAAGACATGGCCCCCCAAAAAAGAATATATCAAAGCCCCAGGAGAGGTATAGGACTAACTAGATGCAAACAAATTTCCAAAATCAAATTAATCAGTTGAAAGACAATGTGGCTAAACAGATAAACATCATCAAGAAGACATTGAATGAGCACAAAGAAGAATCTAAAATCCTACAAAGAAAAGTAACAGCTCATGGGAATGAAAGACACAATGGGTGAGATTAAAAACACATTAGAGGCATACAACAGCAGACTCAAAATGATAGAGGAAAGAATAAGTGATATTGAATATAGAAGAGCTGAAATTGAAGAGAGAAAAGAACACAGAGCAAAAAGAATGGAAAAATTGAGCAGGGGATCAGGGAGTTGAATGGCAACATGAAACGCAACAACATATGTGTCATGGGAGTTCCAGAAGAAGAGAAGGAAAAAGGGGCAGAAAGAGTATTTGAGGAAATAATAGCTAAAAATTCCCAATTCTCATGAAAGAAATGAACTTACACGTCCAAGAAGCACACCATACCCCAATCAAAATAAATGTGAACAGACCTCCTCCAAGACACATACTACTCAGAATGTCAAATATCAAAGATAAAGAGAAAATTCTGAGAGCAGCAAGGGAGAAGCAAACCATCACATACAAGGGGCACCCAGTAAGACTTAGTGTGAATTTCTCATCAGAAACCAGGGAGGTGAGAAGACAGTGGTATGATACAATTAGGATACTGAAAGAGTAAAACTGCCGGCCAAGAATTCTTTATCCAGCAAAATTGTCCTTCTAATATGAAGGTGAGTATAAAATATTCACAAACAAACAGAAACTGAGATAGTTTGTAAAAAAGAATCCATCTTTGCAGGAAATATTAAAGGAAGTCTTAGAGCCTGAAAGAAAAAGACAGGAGAGAGAGGATTGGAGGAGAGTACAGAAGAATAGCAGAAAGGATAGCCAAAAGAGTAAAAAGACAGACAAAAAGATGATATGACATATGAAAACTAAAGAACAAAATAGTGGAAGTAAATAAGGCATTTACAGTAATATTGAATGTGAATGGATTAAACTCACCAATCAAAAGATATAGGCTGACAGAATGGGTTAAAAAACATGAGCCATCCATATGCTGCTTACAAGAGACTCACCTTAGACCTGGGGATATAAACCAGCTAAAAGTGAAAGATACACCACGAAAGTAGTAACCAAAAAAGAGCAAGGGTAGGTATACTAATATCGGATAAAACAGACTTTAAATGCAAAAAAGTTATAAGAGATACAGAAGGTCATTACATATTAATAAAAGAGACAATCCACCAGGAAGATATAACAGTCATAAACACCTATGCACCTAACCAGGGTGCCCCAAAATACATGAGGCAAACTCTGGCAAAACAGAAGGGAGAAACAGACATCTCTAAAATAATCGTTGGAGACTTCAACACACCACTCATACCATTAGATAGAACAACCAGACAGAAGATCAACAAGGAAACAGAGAACTTGAACAATATGGTAAATGAGATTGATATAACAGACATAAACAGAACACTGCATCCAAACTCAGCGGGTTATACATTCTTCTCAAGTGCTCATGGATCTATCTCCAGGATAGACCACATGTTAGGGCACAATGCAGCTCTCAATAAATATAAAAAGATTGAAATTATACAAAGCACCTTCTCAGATCATAATGGAATGAAACTGGAAATCAATAATATACAGGAAAGAGGTAAATTCACAAATGTGTAGAGGCTAAATAACACACTCATAAATAATCAGTGGGTCAAAGAAGAAATTGCACATGAAATCAGTAAATATATTGAGACAAATGAAAATGAGAACACAACTTATCAAAACTTATGGGGGGATGCAGATGTGCCTCAAGCAATTGGGCTCCCATCTACCAAAAAGGAGACCCAGGGTTCAATTCCCAGGGCCTCCTGGTGAAAAGCAAGCTGGCCCACATGGCAAACTCACCCGAGTGGAGAGCTGGCCCACGCAGAGTGCTGGCCTGCATGGAGTACTAGCTTGTGCAGGAGTGTTGGCCTGTGCAGAGAGCTGGCACAGCAAGATGACGCAACAAAAAGAGACACAGGAGAGAGACAATAAGAGCCAGGGAGCTGAGGTGGCACCAAAGATTGAGTGCCTCTTTCTATTCCGGAAGGTCCCAAGATGGGTTCCTGGTGCCAACTTCAGAGAAGACAAGAAGACACAGAAAAACACACAGAGAGCAGACAGCAAGCACAAAACAAATGGGGGGCGGGTGGGATAAATAAATAAATCTTAAAAAAAAAAAAGTATATGGGATACAGAGAAGGCAGTCTTGAGAGGGAAATTTATAGTCCTAAATGCCTATATTAAAAAAGAAGAAAGAGCTAAACTCAAAGATTTAACTGAACAACTGGAGAAATTAGAAAAAGAACAGCAAGCCAATTGCAAAGCAAGCAGAAGGAAAGAAATAATAAAGATTAGAACAGAAATAAATGAAATTGAGAACAAAAGAAAATAGAGAAAATCAACAAAACCAAAAGCTGATTCGAGAAGACCAATAAAATTGACAACCCCCTAGCTAGACTAACAAAGAAAAACCAGAGAAGATGCAAATAAATATAATAAGAGATGAAAGGGGGGAAGTTACGACTGACTCCACAGAAATAAAAAGGATCATAAAATGCACAAACAACCTACACTTAACAAACCAATCACATTGAAAGAAATTGAATCTGTCATCAAAAATCTCCCAACAAAGAAAAGTCCAGGACCAGATGGCTTCAGAGGTGAATTCTACCAAGCATTTCAAGGAGAATTTACACCAATCCTGTTTAAACTCGTCCAAAAGGCTGAAGAGGTGGGAAAATTATCCAACACATTTTATGAAGCCAACATCACCCTATTACCAAACTCAGATGAAGATACTATAAGAAAAGAAAATTACAGACCAATATCCCTAATAAACATAGATGCAAAAATTCTCAACAAAATACTTGCAAATAGACTCCAACAGCATATCAAAAGACTGATATATCATGACCAAGTGGGATTTATTCCTGGTATGCAAGGCTGGTTCAACATAAGAAAATCAAGCAATGTAATACACTACATTATTAACAAATTGAAGGAAAAAAAAAAACACATGATATTTCAATTGATGCAGAAAAGGCATTCAACAAAACCTAGCATCCTTTCTTGATAAAAACACTTCAAAAGATAGGAATAGAAGGAAAATTCCTCAATATGGTAAAGGGCATATATGAAAAACCCACAGCCAACATTGTACTCAATGGGGAAAGGTTGAAAGCTTTCCCTCTAAGATCGGGAACAAGACAAGGATGCCCACTGTCACCATTGTTATTCAACATTGTATTAGAAGTTCTAGCAAGAGCAATTAGACAAGGAAAAAAAAAAAAATTAAAGCCATCCAAACAGGAAAAGAGGAAGTAAAACTCACTATTTGTGGATGACATGATCCTATAAATAGAAAATTCTTAAATGTCTATGACAAAGCTAATTGAGCTAATAAATGAGTTCAGCAAATTGGCAGGATATAAGATTAACACTCAAAAATCAGTAATGCTTTTTTTTTTTTCTTTTTATTTTCTTAGTAATGTTTTTGTACATGAGTATTGAACAATTTGAGGAGAAAATCAGGGGGAAAATTCCATTTACAATAGAAACAAAAAGACTCAAATACCTAGGAATCAATTTAACCAAAGAAGTACAGGACATAGATGCAAAAAACTACAAAACAATGCTAAAATAAAACAATGAAGACGTAAACAAATGGAAAGACATTCCATGTTCATGGATTGGAAGACTATCATGAAGATGTCAATCCTACCTAAACTGATTTGTAGATTCAATGCAATACCAATCAAAATTCCAACAGCCTACTTTACAGAAATAGAAAAGGCAATTACCAAATTCATTGGAAGGGAAAATGTCCCAGAATAGCCAGAAAGCATTCTAAAAAAGAAGAGCAACATGAAAGTAATTTCACTACGTGACCTTGAAACATATTATAAAGCTACAATGGTCAAAACAGCATGGTACTGGCATAAAGACAGACACATCAATCAGTGGAATAGAATGGAAAGTCCAGAAGTAAACTCTCACCTCTACAGTCAACTGGTTTTTGACAAACCTACCAAATCCATGTGTGATGGTTAGGCTAATGTGTCAACTCGGCCAGGTAATTGTGTCCAGGTGTTTGTTCCAGCAAGCACTGGGATAATTGTAATACAAGAGCATTTATGGACTTCAATCACCAGTGAGTTTACTGCATGGATGTCTGATTACATCTGCATCAATCAGGGAGATTACATTATCAATGGGTGACGCTTTTACCCAATCAGTTGAATGCCTTAAAAGGGGAAGTGATTTCAGCATTCAGAGAGAATTTCCCAGCTCGTTGTAGGACAGGAAACTTCTCCCAGAAACTCATCAAATACCTTTCATCGGACTTTCATCGGAGCCCCTGGTTTACAGCCTGCCTGCGGAACCTGGACTTGTGCATCCCCACGGTCGCGTGAGAGACTCTTTTAAAATCTCTTATTATTGCAGATATCTCCTGTTGATTCTGTTTCCTGAAAGAACCCTGAATAATACACCATGTTAATGGGACAAAACAATCTCTTCAACAAATGATTCTGGGAGAACTGGTTATCTATAACTAAAAGAATGAAGGAAGACCCTATCTCACTCCCTATACAAGGATCAACTCAAAATGGATCAAAGACCTAAATATAAAAGGCAGGACCATAAAACTACTAGAAGAAAATGTGGGGAAACATCTTAAAGACCTTGTATTGGTGGTGGTTTCTTAGACCTTACACCCAAAGCATGCGCAACAAATGAAAAAATAGATAAATGGGACTCCTCAAATAAACACTTTTGCACCTCACAGGACTTTGTCAAAAGAGTGAAAAAGCAGCCAACACAATGGGAGAATATATTTGGAAATCACCTGTCCAATAAGGGTTTAATATCCATGATATATAAAGAGATGTTACCACTCAACAATAAAAAGACAAACAATCTGATTAAAAAATGGGCAAAAGACTTGAATAGACATTTGTCCCAAGAAAAAAATACAAATGGCAAAAAAAAAAAAAACATGAAAAAATGTTCAACTTCGCTAATGATTAGGGAAATGCAAATGAAAACTACAATGAGATGTCATTTCACACCTATCAGAATGGCCACTATTAAAACGACAGATAAGTACAAGTGTTGGCAAGGATGTGGAGAGATAGGAACACTTATTCACTGTTGGTGGGAATGTTAAATGGTAGGTACAACCATTGTGTAGGACTGTTTGGCATTTCCTAAAGAAGATGAATATAGATTTGCCACATAACCCTGCGATACTACAACCAGTATATATCCAGAAGAACTGAGAACAGTGATGCGAATAGACATCTGCATACTGATGTCCATAGTGGCATTATCCATGATTGCCAAAAGTTGGAAACAACCCAGGCGTCCATCACCAATGACTGTGGTGTATTCATACAATGGAATATTATGCAGCTGTAAGAAGAAATGAAGTGATAAAGCATATGACAATATGGATGAACCTAGAGGACATTATGTTGAGTGAAGCAAGCCAGACACAAATGGACAAATACTGTGATTGTGTTACTATAAACTAAATATATTGTGTAACATATTGTATGATTCCATTTATATAAAATGTAAATATAAATCAATTTATAAAGATGAAATTTGATTAGTGGTTATGTAGGGCTAGGGAAGGCATGCTAAGGGGTGTGGAGTTTCTCTTTTT
Organism: Tolypeutes matacus; assembly: GCA_026826555.1. Taxonomy (NCBI): domain Eukaryota; kingdom Metazoa; phylum Chordata; class Mammalia; order Cingulata; family Chlamyphoridae; genus Tolypeutes; species Tolypeutes matacus. The sequence goes on along the minus strand of JAKSZT010053947.1, from coordinate 5,530,714 downwards.
GGAATAATGAAATAGTTCTAAAATTTTTTGTGATGATGAATGTACAACATTGTGATTATACTAAAAGCCATTGATTATATAACTTAGATAGATCATAGGGTATGTGAACATATCTCAATCAAACTGCTTAATAAATAAATAAATAATTGTGCAAGAATAGTCAGAAATACCAGCTATGTTCAGCAGGGAAACAGAGAGATTGAGAGGTGAAGAATTTTCTTGGTTTTTGTTATTATTATTGAAATAATGAAAATGCTCTAATAATGATTGAAGTGATGAATGCACAACCATGTCATTATACCAAATACCATCAATTGTACACTTTGGATGAATTGTATGCTTTAATAATACATATCAATAAAATTGATTTGTTATTTTTAAAAAGCAGAGAAAAAAATATAATAACAGCATGTTTCAGACTGATGAGAATAAAACGAGAGAGATGAGTCAGAACTGTAGGAGTAAGGTCCTCCATGAGGGGAAGTTGATGGGGTTTACTGAGCAAATAGACATGTTGGCATAGAATGAAGGTAGAATATATGTGCGCAGATGTAGGTGTAGACTTGGTGGCAGAAGCAGGTGAGAGTTCTCTCCTATTGCTTTTCTTTTCAGAGAAATAGGAAGCAAGGTTATTAGGTGGGACTGAGGGTAGGGATGGAGTGTTAGACAAAGTTTGAGGAGATAGCAGATGTGAAATAGTAGTTTTGGAGATGTTGTATAAGCTAGGTAAATGTAGTAAGGTTGTAGGGAAACCCTAATGGCTCCCTTGACATTAGTGATTATGAATTTAAAGTAAGACCAGCGAGCATGCCTGTTATTTTCTCCATGTATGTTCATATCTGTGAGTATAGGTGGAGGGTTGGTTTTAACCAGGGTTAGGGTTTCATTGAGTGAGTTCAATGACAGAGAAAGGTGCAAGGTTGTTGAGGGTGTATGCAAAGGAGTGTCTATAATGCTGGACTATAGAATCTAAGCTAGGTAAGGAGATACTGTGAAAAAGTGGAAGAATCAATGGCTTGTTTGACCTGATGGAGTCAGAGTATTTGTTAGAGTTGGGGAGTTAGAGGAAGTGAGCTAGAAAGATAAGAGGTGATATTAAGGAAATGGGACATTTCAATTGACATTATGAAGAGGTTATGTCATTGGTAATGACTGTACCTAAGGGTATGACCATCGCAATTTTTCATGTTTTATGCATATGAATCCTGCCTGTGGTTTGTCATCTTTTGTTTATGATGTCTTTTACATCACATAATTGTTTAATTTTAATTTAATCAAATGCAAGGATTATGCTTAAGAATCTTATTTAAGAAACCCTTCCCTACCCTGAAAAAAAAAAACAACTCACAAACTAGAAGATATTTGCAACACATAGACCCAATAAAGGATTAGAATGGGGAATATATGAAAAAAGCCCACCATCAGCAAGAAATATATAACTCAAAAGACAACTTATGGAATGGAAGGAAATATTTGGAAACCAAGCATCTGATAAGGGTTTAATATCCAGAATATATAAAGAACTCCTACAACTCAACAACAAAAAGACAAACAAACCACTAAAAAATGGGCAAAGACTTGAATAGACATTTTCCAAAGAAGATATATAAATGGCCAATAAGCGCATGAAAAGATGTTCAACATCTGTGGCAGTTTGTGATTATTTATGAATTCCAAAAAAGAGAAAGATTATGTTTATAAACTGATCTGTTCCTCTGGGGGTGGTACCCTTTGACTGTACTAAATTCAGTTGAGGGGCCTTTGCTTAGATTACCCAATAAGATTGCTTTTAGGGCTTTTTTTTTTTTACCGGGAGGTCCCGGGGATTGAACCCAGGTCCCTCCATATGGAAGACGGATGCCCAACCAGTTGAGCCATATCCACCCCCAGGGCTTTTTTGTATTCAACTGTCATTAGAGTGTGACTCAGGTTGAGTCCCTGTCCATGAGCTGGGTCTGATAGAAACGGACACTCACTGACACAAGGGGAAAGAAAACTTTTTTTTTTTAGGAGGTACTGGGTATTGAACCTGGGACCTCGTACATGTGAAGCAGGAACTCAACCACTGAGCCACATCCCCTCAGCAACTCTTTCATTTTTGATCCTGTCATGTAACAGAAAGGAGAAGGCTCATACAGCAAAAGCCCCGGGGAGAGAGAAACCATTCTGCAAGGTAACTTCCAGCTGACCTTGGGAAGAGAGCTGAGACTGATACAGGAAGTCCTGAGAGACAAGCACTATGCCAGCCTGCACCAGAAATTGGGAAGAAGCAGAGCAGCAGATCCTCAAGAGGAAGAGGAAGCCCAGAGGGGAAGGCAGAGACCAGCCAGAGATCGGCGCCCATCTTGCTTCAACACGTGGCACAACTGATTTTGGTGAGAAAGCAACCTCAAATTGGACTTTTTACCACCTTGTAACTGTAAGCTTTTACGCCAAATAAATACTCTTTATAAAGCCAACAGATTTCTGATACTCTGCATTGCCAGCCTCTTTGGCAGACTAATACATCATCACTAGCCATTAGGGAAAGGCAAGTCAAAATCACAATGACATACCACTTCACACCCATTAGAATGGCTATTATTAAAATAATGGAATATAGTAAGTGTTGGTGAGATGTGGAAAAATAGGAACATTGTTGGTGGGAATGTAAAATGGTGCAGCTTCTGTGGAAAATAATAGTGGTTCCTCAAAAGGTAAAATGTAGAATTACCATATGACCTGACAATCCCACTTCCAGGTAAAAACGTCAAAATATTGAAAGCTGGAACTTGAACAGATATCTGTACACTGATGTGCATAGTAGCATTATTCATAACGGCCAAAATATGGAAGCAACCCAGTGTCCATCAGCAGATGAATGAACAAACTGTGGTATATCCATACAATGGAATATTATTCAGCCATAAAAGGAATGAAGTTCTGATACATGCAACTCCATGGATGAACCTTGAAGACATAATGTTGATTGAAATAAGCCAGGCACAAAAGGACAGATACTGTATGATTTCACTTCCATGAAATAACTAGATTGTGCAAATTCATAGAGACAGAAAGTAGATGACAAATTACCAGGGGAGGAGAGGTAGGATGAGAGTTAATGGGTACAGTTTCTGTTTGGGGTAATGAAAACGTTTTGGTAATGGATAGTGGTGATGGTAGCACAACATTGTGAATGTAATTAATACCATTGAAATGTATTCTTGAAAGTGGTTAATTTGGGAAATTTTATGTCATGTATATGTTACTACAATAAAAATCTTTAAAAAGAGGAATATAAAACTCAATAGATAGGTAAAAGACATGACTAGTTATTTCATAGATGAAGAAACACATATAGTCAGTAAACATATGAAGAGCTATGCAAGCTCACTAGTAATCAGTCAAATAAAAATTCAAAACTACAGAGATACCATCTTATAACCACTTCTTTCACACACATACAGAGTCATAAAATGCCAATGATATGGATCAACAATATATTTTATACTTTGCTAATGAGACTGTAAATTGGTAAAAACACTTTGGAAAATCACTTGGCATTATCTCATAAAACAACATTCAATATACCCTTTAATCCAATAATTCCACTCCTAGATATTACCCCCCTGTGATGGTTAGGCTAATGTGTCAACTCAGCAAGGTAATTGTGCCCAGTTGTTTGGTCAAGCAAGCACTGGGCTAACTGTAATACAAGGACATTTATGGACTTTAGTTACCAGTGAGTTTACTGCATAGATAGCTGATTACATCTATATCAGCCAGGAAAATTGCATCAGCAATGGGTGATGCTTTATCCAATCAGTTGAATGCCTCATAAGGGGAATGATTTCAGCATTCAGAGAGAATTTCCCAGCTCGTCTTTGGACAGCCAGCATCTCCCAGAAACTCATCAAGGACCTTCATTGGACTTTCATCAGAATCCCTGGTTGGCAGCCTGCCTGCGGAACCTGGACTTGTGCATCGCCACCATCACATGAGAGACTCTTATAAAATCTCATATTACTGACAGATATCTCCTGTTGATTCTGTTGACAGATATCAACCATTGAGCTACAGTGGATTCCCTGATTTGGTTTATTCATTTGTTTTGTTTTAAGGAGGTACCGAGGATCAAACCCAGGACCTCCTACATGGGAAAAGCAGGCACTCAACCACTTGAGCTACATCTGCTCCCCAGAGCTGTGATTTTAATCCAGGCTGGCTGGTTCCAGAGTCCATGCTGTTAACCACTAAACGAGAGATGATTGTATTACGGCTTAGTCATGAAGAAGAAATTATAGCAGAGTGCTTTCTGTTAACTATGGTAAAGGGTAAACCACATGAAAAGCTCTGTTAAGTATGATAAAAACCCATGAATTGTACAATTTAAATGGGTAAACTTTATGGAACTTTTTAATAAAACTGTTTAAAAGAACACAAAACACAAATAAATGACATTACAATGAAAATGATCCTAAATGATTGCTACTGTAGGGATTTAATATATGCCTGTGGGTAAAAAAATATACTTTTTCCTCAGGCCAAACAAAACAAACTTGTCAGGCGAGCACTCACTTTATGAAGGGAAATAAAATTTTAAAATTTCATCTATTTTTGTGGGTGGAAAATTTTTTTCAGACCCGGGCATCAGCTCATTTTAAATGGCTCTCAGCTTCCAAGATAAATTTCAAATTGCAATCTTAATTGACTGTGTACACTGAGGATACAAAAAGAGTAAAATCCTGGAAAAGGGTGAAAAGAGGGGCACTGGATTGAAAACAATTTTTTAATTGTACAGTTTTCTTCCATGTAAATAACTTTTATTTTGCTTTTTCCTTTTAAAGGAGATGGAAAAAGCACTTCATATAGAAAGCTAGTTGTGGCTGCTCTCCTGCTGGACTGTCTTCTAGGACCCTCACACCAGAATAAGCTATGGAACTTTTCCTCAAATTTTCCTGACTTAGTGCAAGGCACTGAAAAGGAGAGTTCAGGGATTTGTTAGTAGTTTAACTGTTTTCATGGCCACAGAGATCCTCCTCATCCAGGTCAGCTGTCCTCACAAATCTGGCCATTGATCACAAGGAGACCAGATGAAAGCCTAGGCTGGACTTCAATTCCATTAGCAACACCAGAAAAAGGGTTCAAAGTCCTGGTCCTCTCACCATGAGTCACTTTTATCCTATCTCAGACCCTTGTAGAAATGAATAGAGTTGATGGTATACATTATACTGAGTATAACTAAAACTGCTGATTTATAGATGTGATTGTGGCTGAAAGGGGTAGTCTGTGGATGTAATACTTCAACTGAAAAGAGCTAAAGAATAATCTAGGGATATAAGATTTCAGTGGTAGATGAAGATTGTGGTTAATAATAACAGCATAAGAATGTTCTTCTTTTACAGTGTTAAGAATACGGTGATGCATGGGAAAATTACAACTTGTGTAACTTATGGATGATTGTAATATTTTTGCAGCAATGGCAAAGAAGATATCAATTCTAAGGGACACAAACAGAGCGGTATAAGGGGGTATGGGATTTTTCCTTTTGGAGTAATGAAAACATTCTAAAATTGACTGAGATGATGACAGCACAACTCTGTGATGAAAACGAGAGCCACTGAGTGTACACTTTGAATGGCCTGTACAAAGCACAGGACTGTATAATACAGTGAACCCTGTGGTGGAAGATGGACTGTGGTTAACAGAACAAATATGAGAACGTTCTCTCACAAACTATAAAAAATATATAATACTACAGGGTGCTAAAACTGGGTAGGTTTGGGGAAAAATACACCAAATATAAGATATTGGCTACAATTAGTAGTAATATTTTGACAATGCTTTTTCATAGTTTGCACTAAATGTTTCACAACAATGAAAGGTGTTGGTGATGGGGTGATGTACAGGAGCCCTGTATGATGACATATTTGTTTGTTTTGTAAGTTCACAACTTTTCCTATACACTTATAGTTTATGTATGGTCATGTATTAATGATAAACTTCAGTTTTAAAAAAGTTAAAAAAAGATGCTAAAGTAAAAAAAAAAAAACGTGTAAAATCAGCTGATTAAAAACTCACTAAGCAGCTTCATGCTTTAAGAAACACAAAGCAAATGAAAACAAAACAAATCACTTCTTTTAACTACATTATGGATCCAACATATTTTGTCATTATTCAGTCCTGTTGTAAACATACACACAGACATATCACAGGCTATATTTTGGTGCTTTCACTAGTAATGGGATCTAGGCCTTTATAGTCTAACCATAAAACTTAACAGTCCTCTTGGCTCCAGGCAGGCCACCATCCCCTCAGGCAAGCTTTACTACTGCAGCCAGCTGTGGACAAGCCAACTAGTGCAGCCTCCATCAAGCTCCCTGGTATTTTAAGCAGCAAGCCACTAAGTCTGGCAGCCTCAAGGCAATGCTACACATCCTGGTCCTTGTTCAGCAGGCAGTACTCCCTGAATTCTCAATTCTTGAGTTCCCTTAACCCCTATAATGAAGTTTGGGAAACTGTACTGATTTGATCATTATCTTTTTCTTTGATCAGTGAGTCAATAAAGCAGGTCAACTTAGTTCAAAGTTCTGGAGCCTGATTTATCTGGATCGGTTATTGATTTGAGTTATCAAATAATGACTTAACTTCAGTTTCCCTTGGTGTTGTATTACTATAACCTTGAAACAGATTAAAACCCTCAATGTAAAGCTTTTTGAGTATTTTGAGCTTTGACAAATACTGTTTTTTAATCCCCTAGCATCTAGGTTTTTTATCTCTAAATACCATCTCCCATTAAAAGAATCCAGAACTCCTTGGAGAAATGGTTGATATCCATTTCGGGGGCAGAAAATGTGCCAGATAAACCTGGAACAAAATAATGGAGAAGAGGAGAGGGAGAAGAGGATATAGATGAAACAAGAGTGATATGATTTGTTAATTGTTGAAATCAGGTGTTGGGTACATGGGAGTTCTTTATTCTACTTTTGTATATTTTTACTTTTTCAATTTTTAATGAAAGCTAAATAAAATTGCTATTTTTAAAATTCAAAGAGTAATAGCATCCACATGCTAAAACAAAATACATAATGCTATACAATGAAAAGTTAAGTTTCTCTCTTACTCCAGCCCCTTAGCCCCTTAGGATAGCTCCTCAGGGTAACCTGGTAATTTTCTGGAGTATTCTTTATATACAAAAAGATACATGTGTGCCTATAATTTTTAAAAACCACAAATAGTAGCATACTATACACATTGTTCTATACATTATGAAGCTTTTAACAGCTAGTTCTTTTTAATAACAACTACCTCAACTACCATTTACTGAAAGATTGTTGGTTGAATACGTCAAACTGCAGGGTTCTTCTCTGGCATCTGGTATGACTGGACTTCAGTCACCTGGAGGCTTGGCTGGTCTGGAATATCCAAAATGCTTCACTCCCACGGGCATCTGATGCTGGCTGTCACCTGTGTGCTAAACTGGGACTATCAACTAGAGTGCATCAGCTTGGGATTCTCGTGGCATAGTAGCTGGCTCACATAGTAGCTAGTTTTGAATCAATGAGTATATCTACAGACTATTTTACTGGATTATGCTTTACATACCTACTTTATTGTGGGCCTCTTTCAAATTTCTTCGATCAAATCCAGAGATGAAGGGCCCAAATAGCTTTCCTCAAGCTTATTCAGAAAGAGAAGCGGGACTAAGGCATTGCTAAACAAGCTGTGATCCCTAATCTTAGGCAGTTTTCAAAGTTACGTTTCAGTTTTGGGGCCATTTTTTTTTTTTTTTTTTTAAGATTTTATTTTATTTATTTCTGTCTCCCCGCCCATCGGGGCCATTATTCTTACACAGCACTACGTCCTTTCACTGTAAGCGCCAGGACAGAGGCTGTACCTGTTCTAATTCTCGTTATCACCAGCACCTCGCACAGCGTCTGACACAATAAAGTTCTATGGAGAGAATGAGAAGCGGATAATGTTTGAGGGAGGCAAAAGGGGTGGATTTAGAGACAGCAAGGTGGCTATGGGGCTAGGCTCTAACACAGAATAACCGGGAGCTGCCGGCTGATACAAGAAGCCATGGCGCGGGGTGGGGGAAGCGCCGTATAACTGCACGGAGCGTAAATCTCACGCTATTATTTTACGGGAAGAGGCATTACGTGTGAAAACAAATACAGCTATATTACGGTACTACAGAACATACAAACCACATGGATTCGCAACATAAAACAAGAAGCCCATAGACGCAGCCGCGGTGACCCGACGGTTCCGGTCACGCCCGCGAACAGCCGGGCAGGGAGCGCAGGTCACTCCCCTCGGTTATCCGGGGTCCGAGGGTAGGAACGACGGGCGCCAGAAAAGCCCGGTTCCCGAGCAAGGCGCGCGAGGGCCGCGGTCTCGACGCGCTCCGTCTCTACTCCGCAACGCCCCCGGGCGTTAGTGTGACCTGGCGCTTTGTGAACAGTGACCTCCCTTACCCCGGGGGCCCCAGTGACCGCCGACAGCGCTTTCTCCCCTTCAGAAAGGGTATGTCAAGTTGTTCACAAAGTGGTGAGAGGGACTAAGATGGTGTCTGTCGGACGCCCCGGGTCAGCTTCTTGAGGGATTCTTGGGCCCTAACAGCCGGAGGGCGTGCCCAGTCCCTCGTTCCGCCTAAGTGGGACGGTGGGGAACCTGGAAGATTCTCGCTCCAAGCTCCGCAGCACCACCAAGTACGCCGCGAGCCCGAACAAATGTTTGAGGGGAGAACGCCGAAAGCGCGGGGAGGCGAAGCTGGCTCATGGTCACTATCTCGCGACACCTAAGTGACGTAGCCCAGCAAGCGCGTGTTCTAAGTCTTTCACCTTCAGTCAGCCTCCTCAGTGTATAGGCCTACCCCTTTAAGCAAGTGACGGACAGTTATTCCAGCCTATCAACTTCCTCGTTAACATCCAATCAGATTTAAATTTCCTTAGGCCGCCGGAGGAGTTGGAAGAAGGGAATCGAAAGACAGCGCTTTCTCTCGCGAGATCGCTTTGAGACTGCCTCTCGGAGGAAAAAACGCTAGAATGGATGGCCCAACTTCCCAAATAATGGGTTAAAGGACGGGGTCCTAAACCAATGAAAGGAATGAGGAGGTGGGAACCCTTCTTTCACCGCGCAAGAAGTACCGTTACAGGGCAGACTTTTTGTCCAATCAAGGCCTCCCGACTTTGGGTCAGGTGACCATAGAGTGCAGGGGCGGAGCTACAGCCTGGCGCGAGGAACCGTTAAGATAGACAACGAGTACAACCAATGAGGTTCTCTGACTAGGGCGTTGGGAGCCCAATAACAGTCGTTGGGCGGGCGCCTTTCCGGAGCGCGGGGAGATGTAAAGACAGACAAACAGTGTTTCCAATGAGATTGTAGAAGAGAGGAGCTAATTAACCAACGAGGACTGCGGGGCGGGATCCCTTGCCGCGGCGGAGTCCAAGATGGCGGCGTGCGGTTCCGCTGTGTGAAACGAGCGCGGGGAGGCGGGTTAATCAGCTCCGCGGAGACGACCTCCGACGACCCGCAACAATGAAGGGAAAAGAGCGCTCGCCAGTTAAGGCCAAACGCTCCCGTGGTAGTGAGGACTCGACTTCCCGCGGGGAGCGGAGCAAGAAGTTAGGGGGCTCTGGTGGCAGCAATGGGAGCAGCAGTGGCAAGACCGACGGCGGCGGCGGGTCGCGGCGGAGCCTTCATCTGGACAAGTCCAGCAGCCGAGGTGGCAGCCGCGAGTATGACACTGGTGGGGGCAGCTCTAGTAGCCGCTTACATAGTTACAGCTCCCCAAGCACCAAAAATTCCTCGGGCGGGGGCGAGTCGCGCAGCAGCTCCCGGGGTGGAGGCGGGGAGTCACGTTCCTCTGGGGCCGCCTCCTCAGCTCCTGGTGGCGGGGACAGCGGGGAATACAAGACGCTGAAGATAAGCGAGTTGGGGTCGCAGCTGAGTGACGAAGCGGTGGAGGACGGTCTGTTTCACGAGTTCAAACGTTTCGGCGATGTAAGTGTCAAAATCAGTCATCTCTCGGGTTCTGGCAGCGGGGATGAACGGGTAGCCTTTGTGAACTTCCGGCGGCCAGAGGACGCGCGGGCGGCCAAGCATGCCAGAGGCCGCCTGGTGCTCTATGACCGGCCCCTGAAGATAGAGGCTGTGTATGTGAGCAGGCGCCGCAGCCGCTCTCCTTCAGACAAAGATACTTATCCTCCATCAGGCGGCGTGGTCGGGACCTCTGTAGGTGGGCACCGGCACCCTCCTGGGGGAGGTGGTGGAGGCCAGAGATCACTTTCCCCTGGTGGTGCTGCCTTGGGATACAGAGACTACCGGTTGCAGCAGTTGGCTCTTGGCCGCCTGCCCCCTCCACCTCCGCCACCGTTGCCCCGAGAGTTGGAGAGAGATCGAGACTACCCGTTTTATGAGAGAGTGCGCCCAGCATACAGCCTTGAGCCAAGGGTGGGAGGTGGAGCCGGTGCTGCTCCTTTCAGAGAAGTGGATGAGATTTCACCCGAGGATGATCAGCGAGCAAACCGGACACTTTTCTTGGGCAACCTAGACATCACTGTGACAGAGAGTGACCTAAGAAGGGCTTTTGATCGCTTTGGAGTCATCACAGAAGTAGACATCAAGCGGCCTTCTCGGGGCCAGACCAGTACTTACGGCTTTCTCAAATTTGAGAACCTGGACATGTCTCACCGGGCCAAACTAGCAATGTCTGGCAAAATTATCATTCGGAATCCTATTAAAATTGGTTATGGTAAAGCTACACCTACCACCCGACTTTGGGTAGGTGGCTTGGGACCTTGGGTGCCTCTTGCAGCCCTGGCACGAGAGTTTGACCGATTTGGCACCATACGCACTATAGACTACCGCAAAGGTGATAGTTGGGCATATATTCAGTATGAAAGCCTGGATGCAGCTCATGCTGCTTGGACCCATATGCGTGGCTTTCCACTTGGTGGCCCAGACCGTCGCCTTAGAGTAGACTTTGCAGACACAGAACATCGTTACCAGCAGCAATATCTGCAGCCCCTGCCCCTGACTCATTATGAACTGGTGACAGATGCTTTTGGACATCGGGCACCTGACCCTCTGAGGGGTGCTCGGGATAGGACACCACCCTTACTATACAGAGATCGTGACAGGGACCTTTATCCTGACTCTGACTGGGTGCCACCCCCACCTCCAGTCCGTGAACGCAGCACTCGGACTACAGCTACTGCCGTGCCTGCTTATGAGCCTTTGGATAGCCTTGATCGCAGGCGGGATGGCTGGTCCTTGGACCGCGACAGAAGTGAGAGAGACCTGCCCAGCAGCAGAGACCAGCCTAGGAAGCGAAGGCTGCCTGAGGAGAGTGGGGGACGGCATCTGGATAGGTCTCCTGAGAGCGACCGGCCACGAAAACGTCACTGTGTTCCTTCTCCTGACCGCAGTCCAGAATTGAGCAGTAGCCGGGATCGCTACAACAGCGACAATGATCGATCTTCCCGTCTTCTTCTCTTGGAAAGGCCCTCTCCAATCAGAGACAGACGAGGTAGTTTGGAGAAGAGCCAAGGTGACAAACGAGACCGTAAAAACTCTGCATCAGCTGAACGGGATAGGAAGCACCGGACAACTGCTCCCACAGAGGGAAAAAGCCCTCTGAAAAAAGAAGACCGGCCTGATGGGAGTACACCCAGCACCAGCACTGCTTCATCGAAGCTGAAGTCCCCTTCCCAGAAACAGGATGGTGGGACAGCACCTGCAGCAGCATCCTCTCCCAAACTCTGTTTGGCCTGGCAGGGTATGCTTCTACTGAAGAACAGCAACTTCCCATCTAACATGCATCTGTTGCAGGGTGACCTTCAAGTGGCTAGTAGTCTTCTTGTGGAGGGTTCAACTGGAGGCAAAGTAGCCCAGCTCAAGATCACTCAACGTCTCCGTTTGGACCAGCCCAAGTTGGATGAAGTAACTCGTCGCATCAAGGTGGCAGGGCCCAATGGTTATGCCATTCTTCTGGCTGTGCCTGGAAGTTCTGACAGCCGGTCCTCCTCCTCCTCGGCCACATCAGACACTGCCACCTCTACTCAGAGGCCGCTTAGGAACCTCGTGTCCTATTTAAAGCAAAAGCAGGCCGCTGGGGTGATCAGCCTCCCTGTGGGGGGCAACAAAGACAAGGAGAACACCGGGGTCCTTCATGCCTTCCCACCCTGTGAGTTCTCCCAGCAGTTCCTGGATTCCCCTGCCAAGGCACTGGCCAAATCTGAAGAAGATTACCTGGTCATGATCATTGTCCGTGGTGCGTCTTAAAATCCATGTGTAATTTGTATTTACTACTTTGACATGGTTCTTGTTTTGTGATGTGTAATGGGATACAGCATCAGAGGCAATTTTCTTTTGAAGCAGTTGTTTAGTTGTAGCTTTTTCTTTTTTATATTTTTATAAACCTCCTTAAAATAGAAGTCAGGACAGTTTAGGTATTATTTTAAGTGAAAGGGATGTCCTAAAGGTAGCAGGCAGATGGGCTTGCTTTATCTAGAAGTTCCCACCTTGTAACTTTTTCTCCCTTTACACCTAATTTTTTTAAACTTGAGCTTAAAAATCCTCAAAGTTTCAAAGCTAAATTTTTGTTTGGTAAGTCAAAATTTGGAGAAAAGAATCCAGTGATTGTATAAAGATGGTATTGTAGACCTAAAAGTGACTTGATTGGTAAATAATTCCTGTATCAGAAATATAATTTGGGTGACTAAAATTTATCAGGCATCTCAAAAGTTATAAGTATAGAATTATCTATAAATTGTATGGAAATGTAATTATTTTAATCAGGTTTTGAATATTTTTCTTAAAATACAGTTTGTTCCCAGAGTTTGTTTTAATATGTGCATTTTTATCATCAGTTCCTGAGTTTTGTATCCCATATATGCACTTTTGGTTTGTAGCTGTAACTGTTCAGTAAAAATTGAGGACTATGTTACAAACCATATGTGACTTATGATTACACTAGTATGCAAGGAAGTAGGTGCTTCTAAAATCAGAATTCTTTAGTCAGTGCTTGGTGTGTGGTGGTGTTTATACTGACCTTTTTTAGAGAGGTGTAGCAGATACAGTTCTAACTTAATTGTGCATTTTTCAAAAATAAGTGTTCTTCATCGAAGATTTTTGGTTTTTGTATCCATCCAAATTTCTGGTTTCAATAATAGAAAGAGTTGTTTGCAGGCTCATAAAGCTCCTTTTGTTTCATTGGGCATTGACCAGCCATATCTGGACTGAAAAGTTATTTTAAAATGCCTTTGAGATGCTCTTTTTTGACTTCTTGAGCTCTTATTTTCTAATTTAAACAGAGGTGGTCATATTACATTATTGGAAATGAAATTTTTCATGTTTAGTATTTTCACTGGTGTCAGGTCAGAGAAAATGGAAATGTCAGTGTAGGAAAATCCTTTTTTTAAATTTTGTTTTCGGAGATACCTGGAAAGTGTTGTAATAGTACAAAATAATTTAATCCACCCTCATGTTTTTGTTTTTTTTTTCAAGCTGAGGATTATATCAACTTCTGGTTCTACAAAGACTTTTGCTGCTTAATAGTAATGAATGACTTTTTTTCTTTTGTTTTCTCACCTACAGTCCTTCTTCCCCTAGTTTCTCAGGTCATGAGTAAGTGTATTTTCTCCTCCTTTGATTTAAATTCTGAAAACTTCAGCTAAGGCCCGTGATAGTTAATTATGATTAGAAACTTTAGGACCTTCTGGATCATGGTCATGTTTCTATTCTGTGAAAGTGACTTATTGAAAGCCTGGCAGAACCCAACTGTTTTCTTTGTTATCAAAGCTGGCAGTTTTGAAATAGCACCAATAATAACCCAGGGATATGCCATGTAATTTTTTGTTTTCCATTATGACAGGTGTCTAATGCATGTCGGCATGGAAGCCTTATCACTGCTATATCATCCTTTTGGTTTTCATTATGCATTTGTAAATTTTTTTTTTTTTTTTTAAGTTTTGTAATTTTTTTGTTTTGTTTTTAAACTGGAAAAATTAGCCATCTTGTGAGAAAGAAGGTATTAGGCAATGGTCTATATTCAGGAAACATACCTGAAATTCTACAGTTAAGACCGTTTTGGTGCTTTTTGCTTTGCAAAAGCAGTGCTTGGCATTCTAATATGGAGTAGATACCTGTTCAGAAACTAATGCAAGTGTGGATTCTGTGTGTACATGGGATCAAAGTAGTTTGTTGCTGGATACATTTTTCTAGTTTAAATCTTCTCTCTAACCATTAACTTTTGAATATCTTTTGATAATATGGCTGGACAAATGATTTTGCTATTTTGGAAAGTGAAGTTCATGACACCTAATGTTACTATAATCCAAAGTGTGTTTTTCCCTTTTCTTCTTTTTTTTCTTTTTTATTTTTTTAAGTCCATGTGAAAGCTTAGGGAAGAGTTCTATGGTTTTTGCTCCATGTTTGTTTGAATCCTTATTTGACATTGCCACTTGTGTTAAATCTGGGCAGTTAGTGCTTCAATGTTTTTTAAACAATGGTTTGATACCATTTCTAAATGTATGTATTATAAATAATTGATTATGTTTAGTTTGGTGTTCACCTACAGAGTATCATCATTCAGATGAATCTCTTGTGTTGCCCATTTTGTTGCATAAGTTCATAATATTCATAAACCATATATTTAAACCTTTGGAGTTAGACTAAAAGCAAAAGTCTAAAACCGGTTCTAATTCTCATTAGCCAGAATTTTATAATCCCAGCATTGGCTGTTCTTTGTAACAACCAATTTTTCTATTCTTTTTTATTTTATGTTTTTTTTTTTTTTAATTTAATGGCTTATTAAATGTTACGTAAAAACATCAAGATAATTAAGGCTTTTAGATTACAACTTCAAAGTTTAAAGAAAATTAAGCAATTATTCATCTTCTAACCAGCAGTTCTACTTAATTTTTTAATATTGTTGATTATAACTGGGATTCCTATAAAGAATTTTCCACACAAAGTCACTTCCTGTTTTAAGATGCCTATTTTGACTCAACTGACAATGGATAGATTTTCCTTTTAAGGATTACATCTTAAAATGTCCATCCTCTGGCTAGGATAGGCTATTGTCATATTTTGAAGATAATGTATGCTCTGGTCCTTCTTGACTCGGTCACATCATTTGAGGTATAGTATAGTAGTAAAGGTAAGATTGGTTGTTGCTTTCAGAGTCAGATATCCTTTATTTGGAGACTTCTTTATGAGCAGGTTTTCACTGACAGTGCGTTTTCTTTTTTCTCTTTGCGAGCTAAAAGTTTTAAATCCACTTTAGACAGTGATATTGCTCATTGAACTGTAGTTTGGGTCCATACAAGAACCATTCACCAGAAAATCTCTGGTAACAGAATTAGGAAATCCTCTTAAGAGAGGGCCTTAATGACCTTTATGTGAAAAATTATTTTTTGTAGAGAATTTCTGGACATATACATACGTTTTTTTCTGTCTCTGCCACAGTATTTGGTTTTGAGGTAGGATATAGGTATGAGAACAAGAAGAGAAATGAAGCTGACCCTGTTAACATTTTGGTTATAGTGATGTCCTTAGAAGGAGACAATAATTGCTGGTAACCACAGAAAACTGTTAAGCTTAATGAAGAGTTTTATATGTATGATTTAAAGAGCATTGAAAAGTAAGAGTCCGGAAGTGTTCTTTGCCTATTTAGCAATTGTTTGTTTGTGTTCTTTCTTAAAATAACAGCAGCTTTCTTTGGTAACACATGAAGGTGGATTTTTAAATGACTTTGTATCTTGACCCCTTTGTACAGTAATGGAGTAATCTGTATTGCTCCATATAAATTATAAAATGAAAATAGAAGGGGGTACAAGTTTGACTAGAATCCACCTTTTAATAGTTTTACTTTAAGTTATATGTGGAATATATTGATAGAATCAATTGATTATAAGCTTTCATTTTTTCTGGATTTTTTTTTGGTGGTCATTTTACTCAGTTATATGAGTTTTATAAAGGGTATTTCTGTCCTATAAACCTCACTTAATTGAAGTCTTTAAAAAAAAAAAAAACACCCTATTGTTCTACTTGTTACGTGTCTCTTCATACAGTAAATTCATTTCAAGGTTTGTGCCAGTGGGTATTATTGGTGCTTTTTGAGGTCAAGGTGGACTATCCAGGAAGGTCTTGTTAACATTATGTTCATCTATAATGGAATAGGGGAAATATATATATATTTTTTTAATATTGTAAACATTTGTACTGAATAACCTTTTTTTCCCCCCTGCAAGCAAAACTGGTGAACAGCGGATGAAGATATGGAATTCAAAGTTCTAATGGACCTTTTTGAAGAGAAGTTGTGGCCTATGTGGAGTTTACATGGGCCTCTTGATGGAAGAAAGCTAATCTGTTTAGTATTTGTGCATTTTACTAAAATGGCAGCTTAAAGTTGTGTATCTGCTATTGTGATGCCAATGCCGGTGTTTTAAGTGGAAAAAATGACCTCTTTGCTTTGTGCTGTGTACACAAGATTTCTGGAAAAGTAAAGAAAAACCCTTTTTATGGCTCACACAGCTTAAAAGTAGCTGTCACTCAAACGTGCGCTCTCAGTTGAGCTGCTTTTGTTTTATTCTAAATAAATTGTTTCTTTTGAGGAAAATGTTTTTCTGCCTGGAAGTGAATTGACGGCAAACCTTTGACCCCTTTGTTTGCAGCTGAGGGGGTACTTGCTGCTGCTCAGATCTTGTATGTCTTGAGCAAGAAGCAGGGAGACCATCAATTTCATTTTGACTATCACGGTGTGTCAATTCTGAAGGATCACTAGTGTTACTGTGACCCCCCTTTGTTTGCAGTGAAGGGGATCATTTGCTTCTCAGTCCTCAACGTGATGAGGAAATGGTGCTGTTTGCTGGCGTGCAAGAAGCCGGTGCAGGCACCCTAAGCCTCACCACAGTGCACAAGTCGGGGGCTTTGCTGGTTTGAAGAGCCGGAGTTGCTGAATTTTAAGTTTTTGATTTATTTTGTTCACCCATCACGTTTGGCCTTAGTTTCATTTTTAATTTGAAGAAAAGTTTGAAATTGCTTTATCTTGCACTTAACATTTGCACCAAATTGCCAAAAGAAAGAGAAATGCTCCAAGTTTGCTTTTTAAATGTTAATGGTGATGTTAATAAAGCCTTTCCTGACACATTTGAGGAGCTCCTCCATCTCCAGGGGCTTCTTACCAGAGTTATGCAGTGATGGGTTTAGCTCTGAATGGATGAAGAGTTCCTGAGAGCTAGTGTTTGTAATTAGAACCGTTACTTGGTATCTGTGCCTTATTTGACCTCTGGTTCCACATGCCTTGGATGTGCATGCACCGTGACGGTTTCATAGGTACGAACGCACACTCAGGCCCAGTCACTTCGGTTGGTAGTACAGATTGTGAGGAAAAAAATGGAGGCATCCTTAAGGAGGAAAAAGTATTTGCCTTTAGTTCCTGCATTGTCCTGTACAGGGGCTCCTGAGCTTTGGAAGCCTGTTCCCAGTACAGGAGAACAACTCCCCTGTTTGCAGCAGGAGACTTCGGTGCACAGTGACAACGCTGGAGTTCAAGAGGAAGCCAGCAATGCTGCACCATTGGCTTCAGACACCATTGTTGTTGTTTGCCAGTTTTAAACTTAACTAGTTGCAGACGAAGACCACCTTGAAATGCAGGCTTGTTGGGCTTGTTTTGAATTTTAACCTCGGATGGAAGAGCCCTAGTGCTGTCTGTCTCCATGCGGGATGATGCTTGCTAGGCAACAGGTGATTATCAACAAAGGATGCCATGGTTATGCTCTGCAAGGTGGTGTTCCAGTGGCAAACAGCTGTGTAAACCCTTGTAAACAGGTAAGAAGGATTTTAGAGGTCAAAAATGCATTATAATTAATAGGGTGAGGGTTTTTAATGTTTTGGGTATGTCTCTGGATGGAAGTCTTTATGGCACTCTGCTGCCATTACTAGCTTTCTTTCCTCACCAAAGTGTCATATTTATAAAATTCCAGGCCAGAACTTTTGTTCTGATTTATTTGTTGATTTATCTATCATTTAAAAAAATAATTTTAATGCATGAGCCAAAGCATTAACATCTTGATTATGGATTTGAGGCCTACAGCCTTGATATCCTTTAAAATTTTCACTTTTTTTTTTTTCCCTCATTATCCTTGGCCTTCACCCTTAGTTGTGATTTAATGATGCAAGAGGGCTTTTTTTCTTAAAAAAAAACAACCAACCAACCAAAACATTGCTTGTTACACTGATTTCTAAAACTCTCAGTTAAGGGTATTGTATGTAGCAAAAAGATTTAGTACATCATCAGATTGGGAATGATAGATACTTTAGCCAATATGGTTAGTTTTTCTGTTTTTCTTGTCACACAGCCCTAAAATTAGGCAACTGCATCTTTAGGGAACTGTATAGTGAATGCTGAGAAAAAGCTGGCTTTTGTCAATTTACCATTTTTATTGTCCATTCAGTCCTACCAGCCTTGTCTTTTTGAGCTACCTGCTCCACCCCCTACATAATCAAGTGTCAAGCTTTGGCAGCTTATCACAAATATAACTTTTTTAGTGTGATTAATACAACTTAGGTTTCCTTGCTTTATTTTAAGTGGAATCAGAATTTTTCAGTAGATAGGGATTTTTCTTTTTCATTTTTCCCAGAAGACTTATAGTATCTGGTAACTACAATATCTGATCTATAATAGATACTTTTCCCACAGGTTTGATTGAGCCCTTTGGATTGCTTAGTGGGACAACTTATCTACACATACTGTAATATAGTAAAAGGGGAAAAACAAAGTTCAGTGTTTTTTATCAGGTTCTTAGTATCTCATAGGAGTTTTAAAAACTGACCTGCTTATGAGAGGTGGCAGGGCCTTTTGCTAAATGATCTCTCACCTACACTTCTTTAAACATGTTATAAGTGTTGAAAATGTTAATCCTGTGTGTTAATTTTATTTCCCTTGCTAGTCATTAAAAACCCATTAAATACTTTTTCTAATTAGTAACCAATTTTTAAATTGCTCTGCAGATTTGAGGAAGCTCATGTTAGTCTTCCTCTTCATGTTTGGTATCTAAGGTCTCATGCTTCATCTCTGAAGAACAAGGAAAAAAATGTTGCAAACAGGGCGTTTGTTTATTTGTATACAAAACCAAATAAAAGGTGAGATACACAGTGTGGCAAGTTTTACACAGTGTGGCAAGTTTTAGAAACTGCTTATGAAATAATTTTATTCTTATCTCACTGTGATGAAAAATTATTAACCGGATTACGTGTTAGACCCAAAGTTCTGATTTTATAAATTGGGAACGGGCCTTTTGGTGTATTTGTATGGCTTCCCAGTGTCATATGACCTAAATTTAGGGTTCTACTATAAAGACTATAGTTCCAAGAACTTAAAAACCTCTTAATTAACTTATGCTCACTTTGAAAATCCTGGTTATAAGTATTAACATTGAAAATAGGGATTACCCTTACTTCAGTAGAACACCCAGATTTTATAAATTGCTACTTTAATAGCTTGTCACAATTGTTCATATGCTGTTTACCCGAGGCAATAAGTTTAGTGCTTATAGTTCGTATGGTATCTTATCTTTTTTTTTTTTTGCGGTAGGATATCTGAATATGGCTTCTCTTGACTACCACCTCCATGTCCTTTTCCAGTTCTTTTACTCTCCTTGAGTTTCCCTGGTTAGAAGATCTTTTTATTTAATAACTTACAATTAAGTTAATTTTTAATTCTTAGCAGAGGTATTTGTTGAAAAACAAAATTTCTTCAAGCCTCAAACACTTTAGTCTTATCGACCAAGAAGAGATGTATTACCGTGAAGTAAAAATTAAGCTTTCAATTAGTTTCTCTAAAATTATTTGAGTGCTGGTTTTGTATTAGAAACTATGATGCTGAGTGTGGAAAGTATTAAATAGTCAATATCCCCTTCAGCAACTTATACTCTGATTAGGGAGAGTTATAAACAGGTAAATAGTTAAATATGGGAAAGAGTTAATAGCATAAGACAACTATAGGAGAGATTACAGGCCAATATTTGATTGTTTGCTAATGAATTTTAACTGGTGATAAGAGTATGGGAATGAGTATGTGAAAGGCTTTACAAAAGAATTAGTTCTTTGGAGAAGGACCTGGAATGGTGGAGGGAAGTTGGGATCAACATGTCAGGCAGACAAGCATGAATAACTCATCACAGACCATAATCTGACAGCTAATAAGTGACTGAGTCAGGTCTCTAATCAACTGTCAGCCAGGGCTTTTGGCCACTGTACTGTCCTACCTCACTCCTGTTTTCTGTAGGCTGAGGATGTGATTAAAACTGCAAACTTGAGAATGCCTGGGCAGTGGATTTCATACTGTAGAGTGTATCATCATTTGTGGTACTTGGAAAACCTATAGGCCGTTGGCTCCCATCCCCAGACATTCTGGGAAATGTTAGGACCAGCAAGGCCAGGATTCTTTCTTTTTACAAGCTCTTCAAGTAATTGTGATTTATTCTTTGGTCAGTGAACTACATGTTGAGCAACACAGACCTATAGAGAGCAGAGAGAGTACTGAGGTATAAACCTGGGATAATGTCCTTTTTAAGGCATGGGAAGAGAATGAGGTGCTGGAAAAGAAGAGTCAGTATAGTGTTTTGTCTCAAGCCAAGAGGGGGAGTTTCTAGAAGATAAAGTCAAAGCTTCTACAGCAGATAAGGAGAATAAAGACAATTGCCATAGAATTTATCACTTGAAATTGTCACTTAATTGACAGTTTTGTAGCCATGTAATTATTTCTCCAAGGAACTCAATCAGTATTTAATTTTGCTTCATAACAATCTGTGAAGAAGGGCCACTGTTTATGAAGTGCTAAAGGGATACCAGAAAAGTTTTGTGACTTGGCTAAGGGATATATAGCCAGGAACCCATTGAGGTATCCTTGAGTTTTCAGATGTTAACCTAAAAACGATGTGACTGCTTTATATTAAAATTGAAAATCATTCTGGGATTGTGTTTGTGTGTGTACACATGTGAATTGTCTTCCATTAATGAACCATCATCTATTTCTACTACCTTATAACTAGGTTACTAACAGGATTGAGGCAGAAAGGAATTAGGTGAAGTTGAGTCCATCTTTGATTTGTAAATGGTTGAAAGATTTCCTGTTTTGAATTATCTGTACTGCGATTGTCTTCAATTAGTGTAGCTAATTAATTAATTCTTCAGATATTCAGGTACCTATTACATATACCAGGCATTATTCTAGATCTTGGAAGTATGTTGGTGAAGAACACAGACAAGTTTCTCTTGTCTCATGGTGCTTACATTCTGGTGGAGGAACACAGTGAACAGTAAGTTAGGGCCTTATGGCCATGGATAGAGGATTTGGATTGTAATCTAAATGCAGTGGGAAGCCATGAAGGTTTTAAGCAGGGGGAATGATATAATTTGATCAATATTTGACTGCCTGTCTCTGGGAAAGTAATGTAAATTTCACTACTTCAAATGATAATAGAAGACGGTAGTTTCCATCAAATGCTAAGAAAAATAAATTAGCATTTCATAGTCTTTGTAAGATGTGACTATGTTCTTGTTCAGCCATTCAGCAGTATTCTTTGATTTAAATACAGTTATAAAGATTTAGTCATAGGGCTTATAATTGTTGGCTCCCCTGAGATT
The DNA here is from genome assembly GCA_026826555.1 of Tolypeutes matacus. Taxonomy (NCBI): domain Eukaryota; kingdom Metazoa; phylum Chordata; class Mammalia; order Cingulata; family Chlamyphoridae; genus Tolypeutes; species Tolypeutes matacus. The sequence goes on along the minus strand of JAKSZT010053947.1, from coordinate 5,509,075 downwards.
TCAAAGCATTCTTCCTCCTAGTACATCCTCATTTCTCTCAACATGCTGCTTTATATTCTTTCTGCTTTAACTGTTGTAACAATTTCCACTGTAGTCATATGTAGTTTGACCATGCTTTCTGTATTTCATAACTTGAATTTTTTCTAGTGGTATCAGACCAAACTTCCATGCTAAAAAAATGATTTCAAGGGTCTTTTTTTGAAATGGCTGTCATCCTGTGCAAAACAGATGCATATATGTACACGATTTTTCAGTGCTGAATTGTTTTCTGACCTTTCTCAGGGGACCAGTAGGTTTCCTTTTTATCATGGAAAAAGACTTAATGAAAACTTTTTATACACAAGCATGTGATTACATCTGTATCTGGAGTAGAACTATTAGAGGCAAAATTAACCCTTTGAAGTGATATATATATAAATTTTTTTATTACATTATTTTAAGGCATATTGGAGAAAATTCAGTGTGCCGTGAAATTGATTAGAATTTTAGCATATAGAGATATTGATTGCATAGTTTTAAGTAGCTTTCAAGATAAATTTCTAATATACTCTAGTTTGTGTATATTCTTTATTTTTGTTTTCTATTGTGTTTTTCTTTATATACTGTAAAACTTTAGTAAACTAGACTTTTTTTTAGAATTTTTCTGCATTCTATAGCAGAGGTCTCAATCCTGGTTGCACTTTAGAATGACATGAGGAATTTTTAAATAACAATATATGAGACCCTCTGAGAGTCATTTAAATTGATCTAGGTCCATTGGGACTCTGCTAAGGCCCAGGTATTGTTTTGTTCTTATAAGTGCCCCCAGGTGATTATAATGTGCAGCCAGGGTTGCGAACCACTACTGTACAGGAAAATCTCATACATATGGATAAATGCACACACACAGACACACACACACACACACAACCCTTTAAGGATTGTTTGAAAATCAAAATAAAAAAGTTTCAGAGTATAATTTGGGTTCAGTACAGTATATATTATTTAGTCTTCTAGAATACTTAGTATTCAAAGTGTGGTTTTCAGGCCAGCATCATTAGCATTATCTGGAAGTTTGTTAGAAAAGTAGAATTTCAGGACCTTTCCCCAGACCTATTGAATATAATCTGTGTATAGCACTGCTTTAGATGTAGATACATGAATATTCTGTGTGATATAAATTTATAGAACCTTATCCATCATGCATAAGATTCTCTGATTTTGTGTGTTAGTAAATGAGGTTTTTAAATGATTTGAAAAATATTTTCAACAAGAAAAGTAGGAATGAATGAGTTCTTCAATAGTGACCTTAGTTTTAGGGGACCAGAAAATTACCCAGAGGTTTCAGGAGTTAATGTTCTTCCCTATCCTAATTGATTTTTTTTTTTTTTATTTTGTTATGCTTAGATTTTTTTTTCTCTCTCTCTCTTTTTCTCACTCAGTTCTGGTCCACTCTCTTCATTGTAATATAGAACACATTGTTTTTTAGAGGTGCATGTATTTGAGATACTGTATTTGCTGAAAGTTCTTGGTTTAGAACTTTGCATGGAGGAATGGATGTGGACAGGGTTGAGGAGGGGTTTCTGATAGCCTTTGTTTTTTCAAATGTAAATGATAGTAATTTTATAAACAAACTGGTTTTCCTCACTTAGCAACACGAATCTAATTCATATTTCATTTTTTAAAGTATACAGTGCTAAATAATGTAATAAGTACTAAAATTCATATGTATTTAAGGGAATGGTCCAATATGAATGTTCAGAGAATGCTCTAATTTATGATGTATCAATTTAGATACAGGAATGATATTTTTAATGTGTAAGGTTAGTTTTTAAGATAAAAGATTCAAAAATACATTCACCAAGCAACCATATTGATATCAAATGAAAACTTGTAGCCAGATTATTCTCAAATCCCACAATTAAAAAAATTTTGAAATTGGCATGTGCAGTTTGAAGGGACTTTTCATCAACTTCAGCAATGTCAACTTCTCTAGAAAACTTTTCTGGGGATTCATTTGTGATTTATAGATTTCTCCTGAGAAATGAGATGTTTGTTTTCAGTGGAAATTTAGCTTTATCATTGTTTATTTCTCCTGATAAATTTCATTTGTGAAGTTTATCCTCTGCAGTGTTGTAATCTTACTGGGAATTCTACAAAAGGAATGACTTCATTTGGACTTTTAAGGTTTGGTGGTTGGAACTGCTTTGTTTCTGTGATGCGAGTTTTTTTATTTTTTTCTTCAATGTATTGGTTTAAAGGTATTTTGAACCTTCAAAAACACTTTTTCTTTTATTTGCTCTTCCTTAAGTGTAAAGGAGTTTGAAGCCCCAATAATTTTTTTAAAAACATATGGTATTGCCCCCTCTATACTTTTTTGGAAAAAATAGACAAATTTAAAGGCAGCATTTCTAAGTACAGAAAAAATTGGTTAAACATCTTTTTTCTTCCCGGATTTCTTTTTAGGAACTACTGACAATCAAAAACCTATAGCCGACTTTGGGATCTGGCTTTATTACTCAGCAACTAAAAGATGAGTTCTAATTGGCTGACACTTGTCCTCCTGTTTCTATAGAAACTGGGTTGGAAGTCAGAGCTGCACAAAGGGAAAGGGTAAGTTTCTTTTAAATTCCATATTTATAAACCCGTATCTTATTAACTGTGGCATGATGTCAGTTTTCACATGAGGTTATACATCAGGAAACTAGAACTCCTCTATGAACTAATTTTCACTTGAGTGGAAACTGACATCAAGTCATTAAATATAATAGGAGGGTTTAAATATGGATTTATTTTTCTTGTGACTCTGACTTCACATTTCTTGAAGCATTCGGGTTGGAAGAACTCAATAAGATAATTCTCATTTTCAGTTATTCCTAATTTGGGGGTCATAAAATTGTTTTTTATCCTCTTAGCTCTTATTGTACCGTACTTTTCCGGTAATTGGAGATTGGAATATAAAATATGCACAGAAGACATTTAAAAAGTCTGCATGAATTATAAGTATTCTTTTTTTTTTTTTTTTTAAATATAAGTATTCTTTAAAGCAAGTACTGTACTACTGACCAGTTTTTTAGCCTCTCTCCTCTCTTAGCCAAGCAGAATGAGGTCGTCTGTTGGGGCACATACCACATACCTTTGATCTCATCCAGGCAGATACCCATTATTCGTAGAACCTAAGACACCTGCCAATTGGTGAGTCATCTTATTGCTGTGACTTTAGAGGGCTGTGCTGCACAGCTGGGGCATTTAGGTTGAGACTGTTTAATCAAGTGTGAAAAACAAACTTACCTACAGGTTGGGGTATGTGAATAAATTATCCTTAATTCCTACCAGCTTTGAGATAGGAGAAGGAAGACTTTTTAAAAGTTGTCTCTTATTTCCTTGGTCCTGACATAGTTTTAAGGAATGACCCTCTCTTTTCCCTGCTAAAAATACATTGATATTGGTTGATACAAACCAAAATGTAGGAAATCTTGGTTTTATTTTTAAACCAAGATTTACAATCATCAGTTGTAAAAAATAGTGTTAGAAGTTTTCCGATGGGGAAAGCAAACTCATTTTTTAAAATTTCACAAGTCCCTGATCAGTTAATGCCTGAAAGTGAATTCTTATAAAAAAATGTTGCGTGCCTCCCTTGCTTAACTGTTCATGTATATGATTCTATTTTGCTCACTGGGGCTTTAATGGGGTAAAAATAGTATTGAAAATGTAAATTTTGGGGAAGATGCCTAGAAAAAACTTTATTTTTTTTTTTTTCTTTTTTAAGGATTTATTTATTTATTTACTTTTATCCATTTTTACACCCCTTCCCCCTCCCCCCCGTTTTTGCTGTTTCTGTGTCCATTCGCTGGGCAACTCTGTGTCCATTTTCTGCCCTCTCTTCTCATCCTTCTCCTCCTGTCTTCACTGGGATTCAATCCTTGGAATCTCTGATGTAGGAGAGAGGCATCCTGCCCGCGCAACCTTAGTTGCTGGTTTTTCGGTGCGTCTCATCTTGCCTCTCCCTTGTGTCACTCTCCTATTATGTCATCATCTTGCTGTGTGGCTCGCGGGAACTGGTGGTGCGCCCGCGCACAGGGCCTGGCGGCCCACGCACCTTCTATATATTTTTTAAATTTTTACCAGGAGGTCCCGGGGATCGAACCCAGGTCCCTCCATATGGGAGATGGACGCCAACCAGTAATAGCCCCCTGCTATATCTCTTAAGGCTGACCAGAGATACCTAGAGTTACAGTCTTTTCCCATATAGGATGGACATATAATAAATCAGGCTTAGTTTATCACCAGCATTCTAAAAACCAGACCTAGGGAGGAAAACGAGGTCTGGGGACACATGCATGGTTTCTAATATAGCGAATGTTTAGCCCACCCTGATTATCACAGAATGAAAAAACTTTAAATTTTAGCTACATGCTATCAATACCCAGAGATGTTTCCTACTCCTTAGTAAGGGTGACCAAACCATCCCAGTTTTAAAACTCAAAGTCCCATGTCCAAGGAATGCCCTCATTTCCAACCAAACCTGGGCAGTTAGTCACCCTATCTTAGTTAATTCTCTATGTCCCTAAAAAGGCCTCACTAGGTTGTTATTGATGATTTTGAGTAGGAAATTCCACAATATACCAGCTTCTATCAGAATGCATCAGGGATTAAGTTACTAATTTTTTTTTTTAAAGAAATGACTATTTGTCCCAGTGATTCTAGATAATTCCAACTTCCTCTCATCAAAATAAAACATGAAATTTTAAAACTGATTTAAAAAAAATTGATTCCAGGCACTTTAATTATTTTTCATTTATGTATATATGTTAAGACCATAGGTAATAACTGGGGAATAATTGGATAGACATTTGTAGAAAATAAGTGAACATATGAGGCAAATATGAAGACAGAAAGCCTCATGCAAAATAGTTCTAGCTTGATTAAAATAATTATTCAAGGTTTTAAAAATTATTAGGCTTTGGCTTTATATTGAGGTCTTCAGAGAACCACTGTCCAAGTTTTGCATTATATCTCTTTTAAAAATTAAAAATCAAATATTAATATATGTTGTGTTGTATTTCATTTGGAAAAAACTGATTTTACAGTTAGGAAAGTTTATTTCATAAGGAATTAACCTTTTTTCAAACAAGCATAGTCTCATATATGTTAATATCCCTAGATCATTTGAAAAAGTATCACAAAGTTCAGGCCATTTAAGTATAATTGTGGGAAACGGCTGTGGCTCAATCAGTAGGGCTCCCGTTTACCATATGGGAGGCCCCGGGTTCGGTTCCCAGGGCCTCCTGGTGAGGGCGGGCCCGCCCGCACGGCGTGGTTGGCTGACCCAGCGAGCGCAAGCAGCAAGGGGGGCATAAATGAATAAATAAATAAAATCTTTAAAAAAAAAAAAAAAAAATAAGTATAATTGTTGCTTTTATTAAATTTTAAATGCCTAGAAAATCATTAAAGAAGTAAAGCCAGGGCCTATGATCTAACAGCACTGGTAATTAGGCTTTAGAATTGGCTCTAAGGCAGGGGTTCTTAACCTTTTTTTGTTCAATGGACCCCTTTGCCCAGTCAGGGGAAAACCATAGACCCCTTCTCAGAATGTAACAGCAGATAGTTTTATGACACTCAACATCAGAGATCAGAAAATAAAGATAGTAAATTTGTTTTTTTGTTTTTTTTTTTCAATTCAAGCTCATGAAGCCCCTGAAATCTTTCCATGGATCCCTGGTTAAGAACCCCTGCTGTAAGGACTAGCTTTGTAACCTTAGGCAGATTACTTACTCTTAATTTGCTTTTGTTGCTTATGTACAAAATAGGAATAATACCTCTTCAGACTTTCTCACAAGATTGGCATGATGATAATGAGGTAATAAGTGGGAAACAATCCTGAAAAGTTAAAAGTACTATAAAATAGTCAGAGGTTCTTAACCTTTTTTGTTTCACGGACCCCTTTGCCAGTCAGGTGAAAAACCACACTATACTGTGTATTATTTAATATATCACACCTGTACCAACATGTCCCCACAAGAATAATTTTTTTTTTTGAATTTCAATTCAAGCTTACGGACCCCTGGTTATGAACCCCTGAAGTAGAGCTTTAATATCAGAAATAATATATAATGATCAATATATATAGAAAATCCTTTCTTTTACAACAATAGTATGGCATTTTCTTAGAGTAAGGGCAGCAAGAAATGGTAAGTTTTTGTTTTTTTTTAAATTTTTATTTATTTTTAAGATATTTAGATTATACAAATGTCACATAAAAAATATAGGGGATTCCCATATGCCCTGCTCCCCACACCTCCCACATTTTCCCACATTAACAACATCCTTCATTAGCGAGGTACATTCATTGCAATTGATGAACACATTTTGGAGCATTGCCACTAAGTATGGATTAAAGTTTGTTTACATTGTAGTTTACACTCTCTCCCACCCAATTCTGTAAGTTATGGCAAGATATATAATGGCCTGCATCTCTCGTTGCAATGTCATTCAGGACAATTCCCACGTCCCGAAAATGCCCCTCTCCCTGCCCTCAGAATCTCCAGTGGCCACTGCCTCCACATCAATGATATAATTTCTTCCATTGCTAGAATCACAATGTCTGTAGTAGAATACTAGTAAGTCTACTTTAGTCCATAGTTCATTCCCCAATCCTGAGGACCGTGGGATGGTGATGTCCACTCCACCTCTAATTGAGAGGGGGCTGCGATCCCATGGGGCCTATGGATGGGACTCTCTTGCTTGCAGTTGTAGACTCTCTTGGTTCCTTGTTATGGTAGTTGTCCATAATCACTTCCATGTTAGTTGTCCTGGGTGAGATCAATGAACTGGAGAGTAGGTGTTGCAACTCTGTTGAGATTCAGGGCCCAGCTGGCACATGGAGAGCCCAAAGATTTAAGTATCTTGGATGTACATCTACCAACTCTAGTACTAATTATAGGTTCTATAATCTAATGAGTAGCTAAGAAGAAAGTATACTGAACTTTAGTGTTCAATTTTTCATAGCTTTAATTTTTATATATACCTTACAATTTATAAACATTCCACTTTATATTTCATTATTAAGGAATTATATGTGTCCTGTACTTTGGTATTACCTTCTTTGATCAGGTTGAGTGATGACAGATACTCAGTATCGGAAAACCTAAAAAATATTATCTTAACTACATTGTTAACTGCATTTTAACAGATGTGCTGGGGGGCGGCTGTGGCTCAATCAGTGGGGCTCCCGTTTACCATGTGGGAGGCCCCGGGTTCGGTTCCCGGGGCCTCCTGGTGAGGGCAGGCCCGCCCGCACGGCGTGGTTGGCTGACCCAGCGAGCGCAGGCACCGGGGGGGTGGGGGAATGAGTAAATAAATAAAATCTTAAAAACAAAACAAAACAAAAAAAAACAGATGTGCTTTATGGCTTTAATTTTTTTTTTTTTTTAAGTTATTAGATACTTTTCAATTGAGAAATTAAAATTTTATGTCAACTTGAGTTAGAAAAAATTAGTTATAGCTGCTTTCAATTAAAATAGTTTTATTATCTCATGGTACTTCCAAGAAGCCAGGATGATATAAAGGGGAAAGCATAGGGTTTTGTGTCAGTCTGTGTTCGAATTATGACTTCGCTACTTACCAGATATTTAATTTCTCTGACCTTGAGTTTGTTCATTTGTAAAAAGGGCATCATAATATCTGTCTGTGAAGGTTATTGTAAAGAGAGGATTATATAATATACAAAATGCACCTACCTCAGTGACTTATATATATTAGATACTCAAAGTTATTAACCACTCCACCATCCCAAATGCATATACTCATAAGACCTTAGTCGAATATTTGTTTCTTCTTTGTCTTATAGAGATCTCTTGAGAATAAAGGGAGAAGAACATTCAGTGGACTCTTGCTTTTTCTTGAAACTCTATATATCTGAGATGGTATTTCTGGATTATGCATTCCTGGAAATGTGTTACATGACATCTTATAAAAATTGTCTATAAAAAGTAAATTAATGGGAACATCACAAATTAATTGTTAATACAATGAGTATATTAGTATAGAAGTCTTTAATGTTTTATAATCTAGGGATTCAGGTCTTCTTGATCCACACTACCCAGGTGTAGAGAGGCTGTTACCATTGAGTAGGATGAGCTTTTCTGTTGCATAAGACTCATAAAAAAGACTGTCTAAATCAGAATTGAATTTGGGGCTCTTTAGTTGGTCCTACTTAAAATGTACAGTTCATTTAATCATTGATTTTATTATTAATCTGTTTTGATATAGAAAGCAGAAGAAAGGAAATTAGTAAATATCTGAGGAGTATTTTTCTCAGTATAAGTATATTTTCATTTATTCCTTACAGTACATCTGTCGGGTAGATTGGTGGTTTATTCCCATTTTACAGGGGAGGAGATTGGGTCCCAGAGAATTTGAATTATTATTTACCTATTTTTTCTGTTTGTGTTTACCTATTTTTCTGTTTGTGTGTGAGAGAGGGTTGTTGTATTTCATTTTTTTAAGAGAACTTAGATTTGGACCCAGATGAACTTGATTCCAAAGCTTATGCTATGCCTTGAGGAATACAAAAGTGAATAAAACATCATCTATCCTCTTGTTCTTACAGGCTCATGGGACAGATTACATGTGAGCTCATACAGTTCTCTGAAAAGTTAGATGGGGTTTCAGAAGAGAGAATGACTTTAGTGCTGGGAAAGGTTTTCCAGAAAAGGTAGCCTTTAAGTCAAATTGAGAAGGATTAGTGGGAGTGCCCGGTGGAAAAGGCAAGCTATTGTAATTGTAGAGGATGGCAAAACTTGCACAAAAGCATGCATAAGGGGTGAGATGATTTTTCTCTACAGGGGATTCAAAGGCATTTTCAAGAAGAGAGGAATGGAAGGGTGAAATAATAATAATATCAGTTATGAGGGAGGTTGGAGCTACAGAGAACTCCAGCTGTTTTTTCATCTTATATACCACCCAAATAATGAAAGGTTCTCTTTCCACATGTAGTTGCTTAGTATAAGTTACATTATTAATTATTCCATATATAAAAAACCACTTTCAATGTAAATATATTTCCCATTAATAAACCACCTATTCAACTTTCATATACAAATGTCTGGTTCTAAAGAGATAGCTAGATATTTAGCTTGAATATTTTAGATAACTTAAGTATAGTGAAAAAGTAATACTGTTTGGATGCCATTCAAATGATCTTGAAATAGGTTTTTTTTCCCCTCAAAACTTTTATTTTTTATTCCATAAGCAAAACATTTACCATAGAAAATTTAAGAAAGTAATAAAAAGAAAACAAGGATTACCTCTACTCTAATCAGTAAACAAAGATAAACAATGTTTTTGGTGTATATCATTCCATTCACTAAACAAGGTTTTTAATATTCATTCATGTTCCAGAATTTGTTCTAGTCATGGCTATGTTTAATACTTTAATATTTCTTTAAATTCAGAAAAATATGTTACCATCTTTTTATATTTTAGTGACTATAAATTACCATGTCACATTCAGAGAGTTTGGAGTAATTTACTACAGTACACTCTGATTTTAATTTAATAGGGTAGCTGCTTCACCTGATTAAAAATGTAGCCAATTTGATTATTACTAACAAAAGGCTTAATTTGTTGCTAATACTCTTTTCTTACTACCAATTAGACATTCTTTAGAATGTTAAAGCTGAAAGGCCATAAAAAGTCTCTGCTTTTCCTTCTCATTTTACAAATGAGAAAACTGTTTTCTTCTGAGATAACCAATGACTTATTAGTTTAGATTTTCTTTTGTTAAGTTGCTTTCACTTGATTGGAGTCTTCTTTCTTTCTGGTCAGATTCTGTTTGTTTTTCCATCTCTCAGCCAGTGGTACAAAGAAAAAGGAAACTGAAGAAAGGAGATAGCATGTGCCAGAGAAGTAGAAGGAGCCGGTGTATGTCTGGGTATAATCATATAACCAGCCTAAGAGGAAAGAATTTTCTGTTGGTGAAGGAAATCTTTCCAATAGTAATCCTCAGCCATGAACTGCTTCTTGGAGGAAGGAGCCTCCTGTACCTACCAATCTGTATTGTGACCCATTAGAAAGTTAGTCAAGCTTCTTACCTGCCTTATTTTTCATTGATTGAGAAAAGTCAGGTACACCTGAGTTAGGGGTTGGGCCCTGTGGAAAAGTCATTGGGACCCAGAACTCATCTCCAGTCTTATAATGGAAGTTGGAGAAAATTAGGGACAGATACCATTTCACTCTTTGATGGATTTTACTAGGAGGCCACTATTACAAAGAAAAAAAATCATGAATTACTACTATTTTCTAAAGAAAAAAAAACGAGAACGGGTTATCTTTTTTTCTTTCACTGAACAAATATTTGAGCAAGATGATAGTGTTGAGGAGACAATGAGCCAGAACAGTCATGGTTCCTGTTCACAGAGTTTATTTACAGTTTAATGGGGAGATTACTATTAACTACATAAATTACACAGTGGTAAGTGCTATGGAGGTTTAAGGTCACTGAGAGCATATGAGAAGGAACTGACTACTTGGTCAAGTGGGTTAAATGATGATTCTAATTCCCCTTGAAATCTAAATGCTTTTTTAAAGCTGGAGTTGGAAGTCCTCAAAATCTTGGCTAGTGGCACATACTGGAACTTCTTAAGTGAAATACTTTTTTTTTTTTAACTGTGTGGCAGTAAAGAATATGATCCTTGGTACAGTTTGCTGCCACAGCCTTGATCTGTCCTAAGACACAAGGACTTTCACCCACCACTGCGCAAAAGTCAATACTGATAAAGGCAGATAACATCTTAGTCTTATTATGAAACTAACTTCATGGACTTCCTAAAAAGGCCTCAGGAATCTCCAGGATCATTTGACAGCACTTTAAGAACCACTCTTCTAGGGTGTTGTATGCATAGCATGTTTGCAATTGCAATCTTCCATGATGACTTTTACAAGTTTTTATACTTAAAATCCTAAAAAACCTTCAGAAGTTAAGGCTGTTATTCTGATTATTTATTCAAAAATATTGGTGCTCTGTGTTAACAAATTTCTGGGTGCTGAGGATATACCTATGAACAAAATAGATGAAAATATCTGCCTTCATGGAGTTTTAATTGCTTTGTTTGGTTTCAGTAGCTTCAGTTCCTGTTCACAATGTAATAAGTGAATGAATGGAATGTTTTATAGTTGCTTTTTACCTATCAACTCCTTGTTTGATCAGTGACCACAATTAAATGTTTCTATGAACTAAGCAAGAGACTGGATTGAAACTGACTTGGACAAGTTTTTGTATTATATTGATTGTGATTAACCTGTAGATTCCTAAGAACTAGGTGAGCAAATTCTCAACTATTCTAGAATTTCCTAGAAGGGAGGGGAGTGTGTAAAGCCAGGAGTACTTCCTCCTCTTCCTTGTCACTCTTGCCTTAGTTTCACCAGTACAGCAAATTTACCATTAGCTAGCATATATATATATATATATATATATATATATAACTTGTGATTTACAAGGCTTTAGGGAGTATCAGAAGTAACATTCTGGGAAAAATGAGGAATTCTTAAACTAGGAGGTAGATAATGCTACTAAAATGTCAAGAGGGCACAGCAAAAGCTAGTGAAAATGGCCTTTTTTTTTTTTTTAATCGCAGGGGAAATAAAATAGTTTAAAACTGCTTATAAGCCTTTAGTTTCTTTTTAATCCCAGGGAAATAAAATAGTTTAAAACTGCCTTAAGTTTCTAACACTCAAACACATACACATTTAAAGGGAGAATGTAGTTTCTGAAACAGACTAAAGACTAAAATATATTCAATATACTTTCTTACCTGGGCAGGGAATCAGCATATTTTAGAACTGTTTCTATATATTTCATTGAGCAATCAGTTGGCATAATTTGTTTTAAATGCAATTTACTCCCATTCATACTTGATAATTGAGATTTTAGTCCTTTTAAATTCTATCCCTAATTAAGATCCAGTTGCTATTCAGTAGGATAATAATGTGCAGTTGAGCATTTAGTTTTACGATGCTATTTATAATAGCAAATATGAAGTGAGATGTAGGATGCAGAACTATATTGGATTGTTGATTAATGATCTTATTAAAGTATTAACTTTCTTGTTAAGCTAAGATTTAACTGGCTCAGTAAGCTTGGAAATTCAGAGTTTCATTGGCATCCAAATGTCTGCTGCTTTTGGTTAGAATAACTAGCTTTTCCCCATCACCGAAAGTGAAAGACTGTATACTTGGTCTGATTTTATTAGCCCTCCATGTACTTTTTTGGTAACAGTATGAAAAATCTATATACAAATGCACTTCTGGCCTTAAACAGTTTATTGTTTCTAAATGTATATGTGTATGTATGTGTAGATAATATATATTTATATTTTTTATACTGTTTCATATTTATATATATTTTAAAGAAAGTATAATTGGTAAGTCAGAAGCCACTGAATTCTAACAGTTTTAAATGGAAACACATGAGTTCACATTCAAAAGACTGGATTCCTTGTGGTCATAGCAAAGCATTGTGAATGTCAGAGAAAGATGAAATTTATATACCAGCCACAATCAGTCATGTCCACTCCATGCTGAGTATTACTGTATGTAGCCAACACTAAGAAGTACACTGGCAACTGATATAGGTTTCTTACTAAGCTGGATACCTCTGCAAGCATTTCCTCAGTGTCTCCAGACTATCTGCATCCAAGTCACCTTAGATACATGCTAATGCAGTTTCATGGGCTTCCTTTCAATCCTGCTTTAATCTGGGTGGCACCCAGTTGATTCTTACACACACCAAAATTGATTGTCTGAGTTACTTATTTCCTTATATCTTTGGCTGTAATCCTTATTTTGAGCAGGAATGTCTAATAATGTTTCCTGTGTTTTTTTATTTTTTTTATTTTTTTTAATTTTTATTTTTTTGAGGTTCCAGGGCCGGCCATTGAACCCGGGACCTCATATGTGGGAAGCCAGCACTCAACCACTGAGCCACATTGGCTCCCCTCCTGTGATGTTTTTTTTTTTTTTTTCCTGTGATGTTTTAAAACAAGAAGATTAGGCTCAGCTTCCTAAAATCAGTTTGCAAACCAGTTTTCTTAGAGCCAACAAAAAAGGGATTAGAATACTAATTTTACAAGTTTGATATTTAATATGGAATTCTAAATTAATTTTTTTAAAATGGTACCCATATCTCTGTGATCGTTAACTTATTTGTTGAGCTGATTTATGAATCCTTTTCACTAGGATTATTTCTGTAAATTTACTATTGACCATCTTGTTCAAACTTGAAATACATCTCAGAAGGCCCTTAATTCCAAAGTTCCTTGGTGTTAGTTCAATAAGTGATCGAGAAGTCTGTAAGCAACTGGTGTTGAAAAAGAACTTCCAGCTGTTGGGCTGCAGCATAGAGGCACATTTTCCTGGTGTGCAGAGATATTATCTTCTCATTCTTGGAACCATTAGAGTACCAGGCGAGCCATTAGCAGCCTTGGCCCTTTATTTTGGGTGTGCTGTGCAAGTATTTTCTATATATGTCATGATGGGAAAAGTCTTGGGAAGCAGTGGTGTTTCGTAAGTTTTATTAAAAGGATTGCACCTTGATTAGGATTTTGAAGCTCAATTCCTTTGCCTTGCAAAGTGTGTTATATTTGTGAGAGGAGGACCATCCCACCTCCCACCCCCACCCCCTTTTAAAACCATAATAGAATACTATTTGGAATTTAATTTTGTAGGTATTTGTCAATTTTAGGAGTATGGAATCAAAGTAAAAATCTGTGATGCTTTGTCATTTGTGGGGAAAATGATTACTGGATAAATTAATGATTTACATTTTTATTTTATTATTTTACCTCTTCAGGGTATAATATATTCATTTCCAGAAGTCAGAGAACTTTGCTCAGCCTCTTCACTTGTCACCCACACATCTCCTTCAGAATGAGTTTATAGTAGACCAAAAGGTTGAGGTGTTTGTTTTCCAAATAAAAGTTAAGGCCATAGACAAATTCTTAACAGATAGGCCAAGATGACTGATAAAACTGTAGAGGGCACGGTTGGTCAAAGGTGGGCTAGAGTGGCTTTGCCAAATTTGTAATTAATGAAAAAAGCAGAAGAATGTAGATTCTAATACTCAGTTTTAGAGGTTCTAGACTGTTGTCTTTAGTACAAAGTCCTAGCAAAGTTTTTGGCATAGTGAGTACTCTGCTGTGACCCATTGAGCCATGGGAGAACATTAAGAGAATAACTTGTCTTCTGTGTATCCTATATTGCAAGCATCTGGCAGAATGGTGGGCTAACAAATTGTTTGATATTTGTTGAATAAATACCAAGTTAAAATCAAATAATTATTCATGGTGTTGATGGAAGTTTTCAGAAGACATTTGTGATTGATTTTTATATGTTTATATATTTCTCTCTATATATTAGCCTAATATATGCATTTATCAGTTGGCAAAGGGGTATGTGGAGAAGATTCAGTTTTATTTTATAGCAGCTAACATGAACCTATGTTGGTTTTTGTTTGTTTTTTTCCTTTAATGAAATTGAGCTTTTAGTAGTTTGAGCTCATATGTCAAATGCTTTGGATGCAAGATTAGATATTTTGCATGAGTAACTTAAATTTTATGATTATATACTTTCTGTTTTGCCCCAGTACAATTTTTTTATTTATACTGCTTTCTGCAGGTTTACTTTTGTTAAGAGGGGTCTACTAGTAATATAATAAGGTTTTTAAAATATGAATACTTTCATCTTTCCACAACCTTCCAAGTCTAGATAATTGTCTACTTGATGCCAGTATGTACTTCTGGATGCCATCTACCAGTAAAAACAGCAGTACTTTGTGGGTAAACCCAGGACCTTTGGCCTATGCGTAGGACTACTGAACACCCTAGGTCAGGAAACCTAGGACAACCCTAAAATTGACCTAGTCTAATGCAAGCCATATTATTAGCTAAAATTGAATTTGTCACTGAGTATTAGAAAAAAATAGAGGGACTGTGGAGTATGGTGGGCAGGACAATGCCCTGTGGAAATATATGTGTGGGGGATAATTTTTAACTTTAATCCCTTCAATCCCTATCTGTCGGTTTCATCAAAGATGTGATAAAGCATTTGGTTGCTGTCATTTTTCTTCTTATATTCATAGTTGAGAAAGACAAATAGTCTTATTGCTTATATACTCTAGTTACGTTTTATAGAAATAAAAAAGTAGTGTATTTTAAAGCATGTATAATTCCTATGGGTTTCCTATGCTCTTGTTCTTTCTGTGAATTATTAAAATAGACTATGACTTTTTTTTTCCATTTTATTTCCATGCTGCAGAAAGGAAAATATTGTTCATATAATCCATCTTACCATTTTTAACTGGTGATTTGACTGAGGATTACCGTGAAAAGTTTTACTGTTTGTAAGATTCCTAATTAAAAATGCCTGTAATCTTTTACAGTAATTTTAACCTTTGTAATTTGGTAATGAGAGATCTAGGTAAGTAAAAAGTTTGTATCTCATACAGTTCTGAAGAACTAAGTTTGGTTGGGAATTTAATATTTTATTACCAATGAGCGTTTTGACTTGGTTAAAGCTAAAGACAGTAATGTAACTGCCCAACCTGTTGAAAGAACTGAGTTAATCCATAAATCAACATTTCTGATGTTCTTTGGTAGTTGCTGCTGGAGCCAGAAGTTAGGAACACAAAAATCTGATGAAGTCCCTATTGCCGTTTCAGAGAGGAATGACATAGGAGCAAGGGGCTTCCTGAAATTCCTATCTTCAAAAGGATGCTTCTAAGCAACTCATGTCATAGTGAGCGAACGGTCATGGTATAGAGAAAAAAATTAAACTGAATAATGTATTATCATAGTCTTGCTAAGATACTCTGAACAACTCCCAGACTAAAAATCTATTCCTAAACTTTCAGCATCAGCCTTATCATTTCCTTTGACTTTTAATAGAACTTATAAAATTTATGATTGCCCAAGTAATCTCAGAATTAGTGAGTAGAAATATTTACAATGAGTTAGCTCTTTTAATCCTCACTTTTTAAAAACTGATTCACAGTAAGAAAAATATTTTACATTACATAGATACGTGTGTGTATGAAATAAAAATTTCACAGTAAAGTAATACACTGTTTTCTAAACTGCTTTGTTGTAATCCTTTTTTATTTAAAAAACGAGTGTAGATCACGACCCATCAAATTGATTTCAAGACCCCTGTACACACCTATTATTTTCAGATAATGGTCTTCACAAAACTTGCCTTATCTACTCATATATTGAACTCTTTAAACATTTTATTTTAAGATATATAAAAAATATACATAAAATCTCTATAAATATGTTGTAATTTTGTTACTTGCCTTTATCATTTGAATAAGATATTCTTTTCCCTGATATTTGTTACTTCCTTATACTTTGGCCTAATAAGCTTGAAAAGTTCCAAGACACTTGGAGCAACCATTGAAGAAGGATCAAGATTGTAGAAATGCATCAGCAAACAGTACTTGAACTGTTTCTTCTTTTTACTAGCCTGGGCACTAACCATAGAATAGCTTTGTTAGACACCTGTGGTATTTGGCATCCTTTTGCCACTTCCCTATATAACAATTCTGGGTTTGACTTTAAAATTCTAGCCTGCTTTCCAGGTATGAAGATGAAGACTACGAGTTAGTCTGATAAGGGGTGTATTAAAAAATGCAAATAAGAGAGCAGATTGTATATTTGTATAAATTTTCCCTTTTGAATAAGTGTACCTGAACCGAGCCTTAGAGTCTTATGCTTTTTCCCCTCTCAGCAATGATTTTTGTTATCCTAAGTTTATATACTTTTGATATTTGCCTTTTCTAAGTCTTGAGTTTATAGAGATGGAAACCTAGCATCATTATAAAACTTAAAAAAAATGATAGTAGGGCAGGTTGAGATTCCCCTTTCTGTCTCACTTTAGGACTGAAAGAAACACAACTGAGTTTTAGGCTGAAGTCCTTTTTGTGGTAGATGATTGGAAGTACTGTAATGATAAATTCAAATGCATTGAGAACCTATGGTGTGTGTAAGAAACTATTTTAAGTCTCTTCCTTAGAAATATTTTTATGTGAGTAGTCAATCTGTTAATTGTCTTGGATTAAATGTTCAGCAAGCACAAAATGTCCAGTTAGGTGAAAAGTGAATGAAAAAGTACACTTCAATCTTAAAATGAACTTAATCAGAACTCTCCACATTTTTACTTGTCTTTCTATACTTGCATTTAATATTTACCAGTGGCTCCAGATACCCTCTCCACACAATTTCCGACCTTTAGGCCAAGTATCCTCTCACCCTTGGTACAGACAATATGAAAGACTTCCATTCCTCATAAAGAGGCATTGGGAAGCCCTAGACAGCTGTAAGGCTCATCAGAAGAACAAAGGGATAGGGCTCTCAAGCTCTATAGACGTGACTCCTGTTTAGATAAAAGATGCTAGTGGTTCTTACTATTTTTTTATTTTATTTTTTATTTTTAGCACCATGGCTTTTCTTTGAGAATCGGATAAAATTCTGATTTATCTCCCCAGGCAGGTAGACATACAACAATCTCTGCTCCAAGACTCCCAAAAGAATATAAGAATCTGCTTAGAGCCTGCTGACTAAACCCTCAAGCAGAGAATCTCCTGTATTAGCAATGGAGTGAGAGGAGGAACAGGGAAGGCAGAAATAGTATTAGTTTCTTCAATATGATATTGTTGTTCTATGTTACCATTAATTAGGGATCAGTGTTTTCTTTTGTTGCTATAGAAATTTGCTCAGAATGTGGCTGTTACCTGCTATAGGTGGTCCAGAAAGGACAGCTATCCCAGCAAAGAAACTAGCAAGTCCCAAAAACCTGTGTACTGTAGAATTCCCAGACATATCAACCTGTAAAGATTAAAATTCAGTGTTAGTTATATTAAGGTTGAAGTTCTTTAGAGACCTGTGCCCACAAAGAGACAAGTGCTGCTTACGTTCTCTCACACTGTGATAGGTGACTTCTGAGGTGATTTGGATGACCTTTTGCCACAGTGAGAGAGCTGAGGCCAAATAGGGAAGAGTAATTTTGCTAGGCTGGCAGTGTTTACATTTTATTACTAAGGAAACATTGGTTTTGGTTGTTTCTTTAATCTTTTAAGTTGTTCGGGGTATTTCCCCTCTCCCCCCCACCCCCAAACCATGCTATTCCTCTCTGTTAGGAAATAGTATTCACATTCTGGCTGACAGTGGCATTCTTGGATCCACCTTATAGCTGAGTTGCAACAATTGGTTTATAAAATATCAGATATCACAAGGAGTTGATTTCAGCTATGTAAAGCTTGATTTTTGGTTAAGTCTCCTATAGTATTGTAGCACTTACATTAACTTTGCTATCAGGCTAGAGGTTTTCCAGGGATTCTGTTCCAGAAAGCCTTGGGGACCTGATTCCAAGAAAAACCCAGGGGGATAAGGTCATATGGCTCCAGGAATTTTAAGTCAATTTGGGGTAAAAAATGGAAGAAGTTAAAAAAAAAAAAAAGTTCCTATTGAAATAAACAGGACCAAGGAAATAACCTCTGCAAGAGAGAAGCCATACTGGTCAAAATCAAACAACAACTTTTTTTTCTCAGGGAACTCTTCAAAATTGTGTCTTAGAATGAGCCCAAGAAATTTCTGGAGCTGAAGAGGAAGAGTGAACATAACTTTATGGGAGACTGATAAGCAAAATAGGGAATCCTCCTGATTTTTTTTTCTTTTATTTCTTTCCTTATCCATGGGGATAGTTCTTTCACTATCCCTTCCTTCCTCCCCAAGGTAAGACGAATAACTACAGAATATAGGTACAGGGTTTCTGAGGCCATGGTATGATTTAAAAAAAAAAAACAAAAAAGCATTTTGCTAGAAAATGTGTATTCTCTTTTGGGGAGACTGTTACTGATATTTGCTTTTGCTAAGTGTTTTAACAATGTTAATGAGTGTGTCTACTCACCAGTACAGGAAGTATCAATGCAAGGTATCCACCAGAGAAAATGGCAAAGAAGATGGAGTAGGTCATAAGTAGTGGAAATGTGGTGGCTAAAGGAGCAAGCAGGTTAGTGATGCCGCAGAGGATGAGGTAAGACTTGTGGTAATGATATTTCTTGATCCAGTCTTGATCAGCAGCCCATCCAGAGATTATCTGACTTACTGTCTCAGTGATACCTGGAACAGTATTGAACAAGGTCTTATGAAATCCTAGTTCCATTTTCCTGAACCCTTTGGAAAAATGTGAATATATAAGGCATCTTTTCATAAGTAAAATGATCTCATCCTCAGTACAGGACATATGAGAAAACAACTTGGTTTCATTCATCTGTCAGTAGCATCTGTCATTACTTACCTATCCACATTTATCTAATAGAATACTGGAAAGTCTCCAGAGTTGGGGAGGTGACCCATCAAGTTTTTAGGTGTTTTTTCTGATTTTGTTTAGAAAACTCATCCCACCAAATGAAATCCCTGGTTATAAAGGACCCTGGGCTAAGAAGGCCTTTATTAGACCCTCAGGTCAGTGTCCTGGGGAAATCATAAGGTTGAAGATTGAAGTATAAATAATAAAGTCTTATGTTGGAATTAAAAAAAAACAACAACAGATGTTGGGACTCTTATAATTGGATTTGAGGTTTTTGTAATTAAGTCCTTCAAAGGTCATTATGTTTAATTTGAAAATTACTTGGGAAGTCTAGAAATGTTAGGTCATATTTTGACCATCGGAGCTGTGGTGTAACTTGAATAAGACTTAAAAACTACATTTTTTCACTCAGTTTCATGATAACAGAACCTTCTTACTCATCCTGTTAGCAAATGTAGTAGTTAAATACTGAAAGAGAATTTCACCAGAAGTAGCATGAGCTGTACTTGGTTTATTTTCTTCCTAGTTGAAATATAAATTGTTCCACAAAAAGAGGAATAAAAAATGAATACCACCATGAATGTAATTAGTACCACTGAATCGTACTCTTGAATTGAATGTGATTAAAGTGGGAAATTTTGAGTTGTATGTGTTACTACAATAAAGTTTAAAAAAAAATGCATACTACCATTTCTATATTTTCACTTATTTCCTAGGATATATATTGAGGCTTTATGTTCTTTAGTCCCTTTGGATAGCCCTAATCTGATCTCTAAATGTATTCTACCAAACAATTTAGTGAAAAAATCAGTTTAGCCATGTATCTTTTGCTTTTGTGTACATAAGCACCGACTAAAGTAGAATATTTTTGCAATTGGAACAGCTGAAAGGAAGTGCAGTCATTTTCATAAGGGGGACAAACTTGGGATTGGTAAATTTGATATTTACCAAAGAAAGTAGCAAGAGAAAAGTTGATGTTGAACAACTGACTATTATAATTAGAGCTAACCAGTTCCATCTTGTGTCCCTTTTCATTTTCTCAGACTCCCTATTTTAACAGGTAAGAGAATCCGTATTTCTTATGGATCAAATAATCTTGTTTCCAAATGTATTTATAAATACTCAACTAAAATTACTGTTTTATTTTTAACTTAAATTATGAGCCAATACATTAGTGACTTAAGAATCATATGTATCTTACTCTAAGTCCAAAAGGAAAATATTTACCTACTAATATTAATAAAACATTTATTGGCTATTTTAATATGGGCCAGACACTATTCTGAAGTCTGCATGCATTGCTTGTTCAATCTGACAACCTGATGAGTATAGGTACTATTATAGACAAGGAAATTAAGCCAAACAGCTAGGAAGCCTGCAGCTAGACCTTGTACCTGAGAAGTCTGGTTTCAGACCCTATGCTCTTCACCACTACACTGTACTGTCTACCTGCTTCCTAGAGCCACTGAGCACCAGTTTTTTTGTTTTTGTTTTTTTTTGTATTTTTTTTTTTTAGGAGGTAAAAGGGATTGAACCTGGGACCTCATACATGGGAAGCAGGTGCTAAAACCACTGAGCTACACCCACTCCCCTGAGTACCATTTTTTTGAAATTCAGCATTTATCCAATAAATAATGTCTACTGTGTCAGATACTGATAGAGATGAATAAAACGGTTTAGGGACTATTGTCCAGTAGGGGGAAGTCTGTGTGCAAGGTTCAGTGACAGACCTGGGGCAGGGAAACTTGTGCTGTGCTCCTCCAGCTTCAAAAAAAACTTGCTTTTCCTGGCCTGCCTACGTACAGCTGCCTTTTTTCCCTTTATTAAAAAAAAAATGTTTCAGCTTTTTGATAAAAATTTAATTTTTAAAATTAACTCCATTTTCCCTTTTGGGTATGAGGGTGATGTTGGCTTTCTTACCAGCTGCAGAAATGAGGTAGGAGGCATCCATGCTATCAATCCCCAGTGTCTTGGCTCTGGCTACCAGGTGGAAAGTGGGGATGAAATATGCTAACTGACTGAGGAGAAAAGACCAGGTAAATATGTAGAAGAAAGGGTTCTTAAAGAGAGAAATATCAAAGAATTTGCAGCTCCACAAAATAGTCTTTTTCTCAGGACTTTCTTTGTTGCTTATTAGGAGCAATCTGTTCTTAGGCCCATTGTTGAGCTCTTTGTTTTGATTTTCTGAGACTGTTGAAATTGTACTAGGTTGCGCAGCCCTCTCCATCGTACTGTCCCTGATGGAAGACGTCTGGGTCTCATTGCAGTATGATGTTTCTGTCCCGCACACTGCCTCAGGACCACTTGCAGACAAACTATCTTCATCTTTAATGTCAGAATTACTCTCACTTTTGATATGGATGGGTCTCAAGAGCATACTGGAAGGCACCAAATTCATTATGATAGCTCCAAATAATATAAGGGCACCTAAATAGAAATTGAGAAGTTAAAAATAATCTTAGTTCACAATTAAAATAATCTCAGTTTCTGTATAGGCTCAGAAAAGGCCCCATCACTAAATATTGAGTCAAAATTCCTGAAAATACTACCTTGCCCCTCAGTTTAACTGGAAACATTTAAGTCTGTTGATTTAATTAGCTATATACCCTGCTATATCCTTTGGTGACAGAAAACCAGAAGGAGATGCATGAATAGATGGGATGAAAGGAGAGTGGTATTTTGCTAAAGTGAAAAAAAACAGTTTGGAGGGGAGATAATTCAAATTTGATAGTGAAGGTTTTAAATGTGGATTTTAAGTTTGAGTATAAAATGGGTACAGAAAATACAGGATTAGATAATGGAGATCATTTGGAAACTGCCTTAGAAAAAGGGACAGCTTTATATCCCACGACATTTTTTTAAATGCCTTGAAAGAAGACAGGTGCCAACCTTGCCTTTGAAGCTGAGTAACTGCTTGATTTCATATGTCCTGACGAAAGCTGTGACTTGTGTATGCTGCATCTAGTGATAGGACAATCTATGGGTTCTGCTCTCCTATCTTACATATTTGTCAACTGGTCACATTCACCATTAAGCTAATGTGATATTTTTTGACTTAAGAAAAGCAAGACTCACCAAAACTGCTGTATAGATAGAAGCAGGCATATGAGTATTTTTTCCCAGTTTAAAGTTACTTTAGTCCAAATATATTTGTTATTCCAGGTACAAAGAAAATTGTGGGTAAATGATTTTTATACATTTGTGAAAATTTATAGTTGACAGTATATAAAAAATCTAAATATTAAGGAACATAATTATTTTTTTACCCAAGCTTCACCCCTACCCCCACCCCCCCATCTATTTCAGTAAGTCTGGTGGAGGAAGCTTTTTATTTTTTTAAGGTACCGGCACCTTTATGTGGGAAGCTGGCACTCAACCACTGAGCCACACTGGCTTCCCTGAGTTGGCCTTTTTGTTTGTTTGCCTGTTGTTTTTGTTTTTAGGAGGCAGTGGGGACTGAACCTGGGACCTCCCATGTGGGAAGCAGGCACTCAAGGGCTTGAGCCACATCTGCTCCCCTGGAAGCTTTTTTAAAATGCAGATTATTTTTCTTGAAGAAAAAGTTTGAAAAGTGAGTGCTTTGGTGGGGGAAAGAAGGAAGGGAGAAGCCTTGTTTTCCCAGGGGTATCACTCACTGCAGCATGTTACTCCAGCTACACAGCGTGCCCATCTCCTTGGGCATTGAACTCTGTGGTGATGTCGTAGTTGCTAATGTGAGCTGGCAAAGCCGGCAAGTAGTTTCAGACCTCGCCTATGTATTCTCCAAGGCAGTAGAGCTTGTTTACTTTATTTTTATTTATTTTTTTGTTTACTTTAAAAGTCATGCTTATTTCTTTTGTACCTTGTGAAATTGGTTGCCCTGGAAGTCTTCACTTCACTTCTAGTGACTAAATGGGAGAGGGCTGAACATTAAATCTTGCCAAGTTGATAGTTTAGAAACTCAGAATGACTTACCTGGCCAGTCATATAGATCTATCAGGAATTGTATAAAAGGTGCCAACACAAATGTCAGTCCCATCCCAGAGCGGGCAATAGCTGTAGAAAGTGCCAATCGTTTTTTGAAATATTTCGTGATTACCACAGCAGCTACTTGGTACAAGCAAGCGGAACCCAACCCTGAAAGAAGCAGAAAGGTAGTAGCTTGGAATCACTTTCACATTAAGCAGTGTGGCACCAGACAAGATACTCTACTGAACACAAGATAAGTAGGCCTTTTGGGTCCATGGGCGTAAAAGTGAAGATTCTTAGCTCTGTCTTTTCATAGTTTCATTTTTACAGTGGACTCACCTGGTAAAAGTCCCATAGTTACACAAAGAAAGGGAATGCTTGTAGCCCAGCTGCTGATCACATATCCACCAGTAACAAGGAAAGCCCCAAGAATGGAAGTAGTTTTCTCTCCAAGTATTTCACAAGTTGTGGCAACCAGGGGACCTTGGGAGAAGATAGGTAAATGTGCTCAGCCATCACTTATCCTCTGATGGGGGATTTCAGTGAGGGACTGAAGGAAAACAAGAGGACCCTACTTTGAAATTTTGTGTATCTTTCAAAAAGATAGCTGTATTGGGTTTCTGAATATCAGTTATACACTATTTTGCTTTTGGGGATAAGACTTAAAGAAAAGAGAAATTTTATGGAGAGGAAGCTTATTGAAAATGCATTATAAAATCACAAAAATGAGATGGCATCTAGTGGCCTCTGACTAGGACAGAGATGAATCTGTTGATCTGCTCCACCATGATACAACTCCAAATAAAACTAAAGGAGAGGAGTTGGGTCTGTGTTTTAAGAGTGATTAGAACTTCATGATCTGACTTCCATTTGAGGGCCTTGTTAAATCTACAGCAAGGCATTACTGGCCTGTGGAAAGAAACTCACAAGACATGAAGTATTGAATCGTAGAATCAAAGAATGGTTCGGTTCTTCAACTAACTGTGAAGCCTATTTTTCCAACTTAGTTATCCAGTCAAGTAGAGGCTAAACATTGCAAGTCTTTTTTCAGCTTTCATTTCATTTATAAATGAATCTGAATTTAACAATGCTTTGTTTGGTCTTGCACGACTGGCAGGAATCATCTGGGAATTGCCCTTGGTGGGCCTTTTCCTTGGACAGCAAGCTTATTGTTGGCTTTATACCTGCAGAAAAACGAAGTGATGACATGATGGATCCAATCCAGCCAGTTTGCTCTGAGGTGCCTTCAAACTCTTCTTGAAAAACCACAAATAAAATGGCAAAAGACTTGGTCATCCCCATCAGAAATACATTTACCTAAATCAAAGCAGACCGAAGAGTCCAAATCAGGTGATGAGTTATTACAGAGGAGGTTACAGCTGCTAGAGATTATGATTCCCCTGGCTCACTAGTGTTTACCAGTTTGCATTATTGGCTCCACATTATACATTTTATATTATATGGTGGTGGTGGGGTGTCACTCCTTTTATTAGAGTGGCTAAGCATTTTACATGAGAGTATCTCCTTTAATCCTCATTACAGGGGTACAAAGAATGTGTCAGTACTACACTGTAGATCAGGAAATTGAAGTTTAGGAAGATAATTTGCTTAAGCTGAGGGTGCTAGAGCTGAGATTTGAACCCAGACAATCTGACTCCAGACCAACTCTTCTGTTGGAATAGCATATGTTAAAGACAGCTAATTTTAGTTGCTTATGGGAGAAGAGCATTTGTCCACACCAGGGACTTGCTGGCTTCCCCTTTTCCTTTCCTTTTTCCAGTGGCATGGTTTTTCATGGCCACTTTCTCTATTCTCAATCTGGTCGTGCCCAATGCTTAAGAACTATGGAATTCCTTGGTTCCCTTTCACTCATTCCCTTTTCTCTGTCTACTTGGTCAGTATTTTTCCCTCATGGTTCTGCATTCCTCTCACTTTATACCTGCTTCCTGGACAATCTTTCATTCTCAAGGTTGTAGTTACTCTCACCTATGTACTGAGCATAGTAGTTAGGAGTCTGGGTTCCACAATCTTGGACTGAATCCTGGCTCTGCCCCCTACTAGCTGTGTGAACTTGGGGCAAACTTCTTAACATGGCAAAGGACAATAAAAATGTTTTCTAGCTCATAAGGTTGTGAAGATTGAGAAAATTCCAGTAAAATACTGAATGCTTAGCACTTAATACTCAAACCATTAACTATGATTTTGTTATCTTGTTAGCATTCTGCTTTTCTAAGAGTATCAGACACAACTGTTTACCATGGCTCTCTAACTCAGGCTCAGCTCATCCAAAACTAAACTCATCCTTTCCTTATCTCAAGCCTACTTTTCCTTTTCAATTCTCTTTGATTGGTACCATCAATCAAATCTTGACTCCTTAGATGTCTCCTTCCCTCATCTACTCTCTATTAAATAATCATCAAGATCTTTGCTTCCTTTTCATTCCCATTGCTAGACTGTACTTTAGTTTTACTATATCTTGTCTAGAGGCAAGGGACTAAAAGAATTTATGATGCTTAGAGGTTCCAGAGTTGGGGGTAAGGGGGAAGTCCCTTAATGCTTTTTTTTTTTTTTTTTAAGGAGGTACTGGGGATTGAACCCGGGACCTCATATATGCAAAGCAGGCGCTCAACCCCTAAGCCACACCCGCTCTACATCCTTAATGCTCTTTTCCCATTCTCATTTGATAGAAGGTACAAAACTTTCCTTATTTGGAGTGAATAACCCTGTGTACACCAGAGTTACATATTCAACAGTGAAAAACATTTTATCAGGCCTCTTTTCAGGTAGTTTGTAATCATAATTTTCCTCAAAGGTGCTTCTACCAGGAAATCAGTCTAGAAAATACACAGAAATCTCAAACGATCAAGGCTTGTTTCTCTCAGTTATACTCTCTCAAAATAAAAAAACAGTGGTAGCTGTGTTCTCTGTGAGCAAGGAACACTAAAATGAGCTGTCAACCTGAAAAACAACCTTTCTCTTTGTGTACCTGGGTTTTGGGCTAGCATCTGCAGGATGCTGACTTCTATGTTCTTAGACACCTGAATTTGGCTAGCTACTGGTCCCCAGTTCAGAACATTTCTTGGTCTGATCCTGTTGTCTCAGCATAGCAACAGTGAATGGATATGACTTGTCAACTGGGTTTGTGTCTTCCACTGTGTTTATCAAGAAGGCCAAGGGTACAAGTGGACCATCCATAAGTTAAACCATAGACTTTATAATTATAAAAATGTGCTGTCATACAAAGGTGCCACACCAATGCAAGTTGGTGGTGGGGTAGTGTATGGAAATCCTGTATTTTATGCATGATTGTTCTGTAAACCCAAAACTTCTCTAATAAATAAAAAAATAAAAATAAAATATAAAGAAGGCCAAGGGCAAAACATTTGCATTTATCACCCCTCCCCCACTGTACTCACAACCTTTCAACTTTGTTTCTGTTTCCATTTAAAGATATTAAAAGTATTTTTCCCAAAGTCTAGGTTTTCCCTTAGTTAACTAAGCAGATTAGATGAGGCTGTATTATAGTATTTCATCCTCTGGCTTGGGCCAAGCTTGTTGGGTTTCAGTCCTGTAACCAGAGGCCACATCAGACATAATAAATGGGCTTACCCAAAAATAAAAGCCCCTAGAAATATCCTGCTCCCTCATTTCTTTTTATCTTTAAGAACAGTTAATTGAGTTGAGCCTTATAGGAATACTTTAAAGAGGCTTCCCCCCAACCCCCAGTAAGAACTCCACCATATCATTCTAATTAGAATATTTGTCTTAGGAAAAAAGGCCAGATCAGCCACAGTGGCCCCTTATGAATACAGACTTTGCTCAGAAATTACACTTATTTAATAATAAACAACCTCCTCCTACTCTAGGTCCCTTTTAATATCACCCTAGCTCTTCCTGACTTTCACACACAAGATTCTTTAAAGAATAGTCTACTAGGTATTTCCACTTCTCTCATCCTACTACCATTCCGACTTCAGCCCCCACTATTCCACTGAAACAGCTATCTAGGTTATCAGAGAGTTCCTTGTTGCTGAACCAATAGTCCTTTGTCATTTCTGTTTGACCCCTCAGCAGCATCTGCTCATCAGTTCTGGAAAATCCTGCCTTGGCCTCGGTGTCAGTATGCTTTTGGATTGCGTCTTCTCTGTTTATAGTGTCCCCTATGGCCTCTTGTACCTTCACTCATCCCCTGAACATTGGTTTTCTCCAGGGTTTTGTTTTCATCCCTCTTCTCCTTGTCCTTGGTGATTTTACCCACTTGCCCTATAGTTCAAACTACCATGTATGCTAGTGACTCATAAATTTCAATATGCAGAGTTTGAGCTCCAGATGGACATAAACTATGTTGGACCCATTTTTATGTTACAAGTCTCTCAAACTCACAGTAACGGAAACAGCCATTCAACCCATCTCCAGATTTTCTCTCCCTCTTCCTATGTCCCCCAACTCAATGAATGGTATCCATTTTCCAAGTTGCCCAAACAACAACCCAGGACTCCATGGTTCTTTTTCTTTGACATCTAATTACTCTGCAAGTCTTTTAGGTATACCCCTTACTATTGCTCAGATCTGCATTTTCTCTCCATCCCCACTGCCACTGCCTTAGTTTAGGACCTTAGTTAGGACCTAGTTTTCTCACCTGGACCATTGCAACATTCTTCCAGTGGATCTCTACTTTCAGGCATATCCCCCACCAACCATTATCCACCTTACAGCCAGAGCTATTTTTCCAAAATGCATATCTCATCTCATCACTCTTGCTAAAATTTTTTTTCATTAGCTCCTCATAGTCTCAAGATAAAAATCAATGTGCTTAGCATGTCATACAAACCCCTGCCTATCCAATTTCATTGCCTTCTTTATTCATAAATATGTCCAGTAATCAGTTCATTCATCCATCCACCAACAATTTTAATAAAAATAGAGCTTACTGTGTTCTAGGCTGTATACCAGGGGCTGGGCTTACAGTGGTGAGCAAAGCAGACATGGTTCTTGTTCTCATGGGACATGCATTTTAGTAAGATAGGCTGAATATAGAAAATCATCATACATATATATTTATAAACTGTGGTAACTGCTAGAAAGGAAACAATATTACAACAGGATTGAATTTAGATTTGGAGGTAGGAAGATGGAAGATTTTTTGGAAGAAGAAACATTTAAGCCAAAATCTGAGTAGAATTTAGCCTTTCAAAGGGGGGATGAGGGAGGGTTAGGGAGGGATTTGAGCTCTGGATTACAGGAATAACATGCTTAGACCATAAGAAGAAATTAGTTTTTTTTTTTTTTAAAAGAACTAAAAGGCAGCCTTACTATAAGTCTTAAAATTGGCTGAACATGTTTTGCCTTTACCCAATATCATTGGGACCATACATACATGTATTTTGCTTGGCTTCTTTCTAGTCATACTTGAGTTCTGAGACAACACCTGTTCCCAGAGACCTCTGGTTTCCTCTGCCTTCTCTTGCTTGAGGAGCACCTAGCACCCATTACTGTCCACAGTCTTTTCCAGTAATCTGTGAGCTCGATGGCAGAGTTGGAGCCATGTCTGTATACTCACAATCCAGTGCAGAGCCTCATAAGATATTGGCACTCAAATACTGAAGGAAGAAATGAATGGTGGAGATCTTTCTTTCTTACACATGAGAACATTTTTAGGTTTCTCCCAAAGAAAAGTTGAAGGATAAAGGGTAACACTAACCACTCTTTCTTGACCTTTGAAAGGCTTATTTTTCTGAAACTACATCCATTTGCCATTTTCTTCTTGACAGATAGAGCCTGGGTTTTTCTTCCTATCACAACCCCACCCCATATACCAGTGTCTCAGTTCTCTCATTGGGGAAGGTTGGATGGTTAATCATGACTGCAACTATATTTTACCATTCCTGGGAAAATCTGTATCTTACACACTTTTGTAATATACATGGACTTACTCCCGTATCAGTTCACATCAGTGCTCTCATAGCAATTATAAAAGGGTCCACCCTTTTCCTACTGGAGATTCCAACAGCAATTAATGGGAAACAGCTAATTCTCCCATCTTTGAGGAAAATTAGCATTTGCTTTTCCAAAAAGTCTGTAGAGTCTCCTAACCACTATAATGTTAGTAAAGCCTAACTAGATGCTTTCTTTAATGTGCTTCTAGGTCTCAAGAAAAATAGAAACATGAGGAATGGCCTAAGCCAGTGTCCCTAACAAAGCCCCATTCAGGAGGCTGTCTTGGGATTAAGATCCTTCTCCCAACTCCATGAAGGGCACAGTTTCCCAGCTTGGTAGCTTCAAGGTTATCACATCTTTAAAGCCTTATTGGTTTTTTTTTTTTAAAAAAAAGGTTAGCTGAAGATGATAAGCCTTCTAAACAGAAATAGAACACCTACAGGTGGTTACTTGCTGTATGCATTATCTAGGATCTGCCTGGACAAAATTTCCTTTTACTCTTCCCTCTGTCAATAGGTGTTGCTGGGAAAATAGGTATAATCAGCATTCTTTGTCCATGTACAGTTCTTTCCTACATGGAAAGATATATTAAGGGATTTTAAATTTTAGTCCAGTGGTTCTCAAGAGATTTGGGAGGATGTATAAGATACTAAGAACCACTTGCCCTGCTTATTTTATTCAATATTACACAACCAAAGGAAAACTTGCCCAGTATACCTTGCTTTAAACAAGACTTATGTGAAAGTGTGAATTTACAAAACATGATTTTTCTGGAAAAACATCTACAACTTCTCTACTAAGAATAACCAAAAAAAAAAAAAAAAAAAAAATCCCAGCTTATAGAGTAATTGGTAACTTCTCTAAATGAATCCTTTTTAAAATAGGGAGCTCCAGAAGAACATTTAGTTATTGGATTTTTTGCTCATCTTTTCAGGAGCTCATATGTTGTAGAAAAGTACACTTTTAGTCTCATGCAGAAACAAAAGCATAGTCAGATCTAAGTATCCACATGACCACTGTGGGCAAAGAGCCCTTGAGTTCATTATTAACATTTTGAGAATCTGGTGTATTTTTTATGCTTTTATAATGTGTCATACCCAAGACATGGGGCATTGTTTATTAATCTGGTTATTAAGTGGTGGTTATTGGGGAGAAAGGTGAGAACTAGATGAACCTCCTCACCAGCAATGCCAATTCTTCAAAGCCCATGATTTGGGGAGTTCGGCCCACCAAAGGAAGAGCTTTCAAATTTAGGGCATCCTTAGTTTCCTTATTAGTAACATTTCTGGGGAATTAAAAAAAAGATTCCACATTTGGTAATGAGGCTAATGTTTAACAAGTTGTCTTCTATTAGGAGTTTTTATTTACTTAAATCCTGCCTGGGGACCTCTGTCCCATTTCCCCCTTCTCCATCACCTGGGAAGAAGCATGATTTCCTACCCTTTTTATAGAGTTCTTGGTTATGCACATTGTGCATCGCAGGATGGTTAGTACAGGGCCTGCACTCCCCTTACTCTCCTGTAGGGCTGAGGAAATTCAGGAGGTAAAGGATGTTAGTGTGAGCACATGTCAGAGATAATGGAAATTATTTGGGGGAAACTAAGGGATTGTAGAGCTGGTGCCACTCTGCAGGGTTGTTTAGTAGGATGAATCTGCCATGGGATTCACCAACATTCTAGAATGGGCATGTTGATGACTTAGATCACCACTTCTCAGCTAACAACTCCAAGAGCTTCTGGAAGGACAAAGGGAAAGAAGTTAATAGTTGCTAATGGATAAAGGAGAAAAATTAACTCCGGTTTCAGATTTACATCCTTCTCTCCCTTTCCAGACATACCAGAAATTAGGCCTAATTCTAGCATAAGTTATGGTTGGTGGGGATGGATTGGGAAGTAGACAGCAGGCAGATCAGAGAGAAAATGTCCCTATCTCCTGTTGGTGCAGGGGTCTCTGACCAGCAGTGTTATATATATGCTGGCATGAGCCGGGAAACCCACACCCAAAACCCTTTTGAGATACATGCTGACTTTCTTTTCTTTTTTTTTTTTTTTACCGGGAGGTCCCGGGGATCGAACCCGGGTCCCTCCATATGGGAGATGGATGCCCAACCAGTTAAGCCACATCCGACCCCCCAATGCTGACTTTCTAATGCCACCTCCAAGATGGTTAAAAGTATAATTGTCCCCAAATTCTAGTTGTCATGCAGCCAGGACAGAACCGATGATCATGACTAGAGCATTCTCCACTTTTAAGGGTTGATAGGGAGAAAGGGTAGTAGCATGAGAACGCTTCTGCTTTCACTCAAGGGGGACATTTTCAACATTCTCCTGGGTTTAGTAAGTAAGCCACCAACTGCAGCCATTATTGGCAGTTCCTGGCCTTGTTCTGGCCCCTTTCCACTCAAATACCAAGAATTTCATAAGGTGATCTTGTTAGGCTGCTCCAGAAAGAAGAAAGATTTTTTCAGGCAGAAAGAAATCGGGGGGAAAGGAAATTCTCACCAGGAAGAAGTGAAACACAATCATCCATCCCCATCCTCCATCCAGGGTTTTAGTGTAAGGCCAGGCCTGCCCCTGCCTCTTCAACATGATGTTTCGCCTGTGCCCTGTGACAAATCCAAAACACGGTTGACTCAGTTGACCAAAAACCTGATCTAAACTTTTAAACTTTATTATTCTCTGTGATACAAAACCACTTACACTGTAATTTTTTTTTTAGCCTACCCTTCAAAAATAGATTATTTCCTTATAGACTCTGTGATCTGAGCCTCAGAATGCAAGCAGTGCTTTTTCCTGTGTTCAAGAATTTTTCTGGAGGCCTGCTGCCTGCCTTCACATGGCAAGTCTGCATATCTCTTTGAGATATGTTCTTAATTACCTGTAAAGACTACCTGGCTGTAATGTTTCTTCGTTATTTATGGTTGAGGCAGAACCATGGGAGAGTGAGAAAAAAGGGCTGTGATTTGAAGGACATCAAAGTTATCACAGAAATCTCTCTTCCACCAGCTTGAATGGCATCTGAAAAATGACCACTCAGTTTATTTCAGGCAACGGAGTTAACTGCAAGACCTGACCTCACTGACTGTGGGATGGCCACCCCTAGAACTGTCCTCAGTGACCCTCCCCCATGTCTGTAAGCCACACCCTAGGGAAAGCTATGCTTCACCCTTCAGGTCCTCTGGGTGAGCTCCTGGCTTTACATTAAAAGGGAAGGGGAGTGCAACATAAGCAGGTAACCCTAATGTAAACCATGGACTATAGTTAATAGTACAATTGTAATATTGTTGTAATAAATGTACCACACTAATGCAAGGTGTTAATCATACAGGGGTGATATATGGGAACTCTATTTTCTGCATGATTTTTCTGTAAACCTACAACTTCTCTAATTAAAAAAAAAAAATTTTTTTTTAAGGGAGGGGAAGCCTGGTTTAGGAATTCTTTACAAAGCGCTTGCTAAAATGGAAATAGTCTAGAGACATGACAACGCAATGCAATGCCTGTTTTTTTTAGTGGATCCTAGGTCAAATAAAAAAGTTATAACACATTTGGCAGGGAGCGGATGTGGCTTAAGCAGTTGAGCACCTGCTTTCCCCATGAGAGGTCCCGGGTCCGGTTCCCAATGCCTCCTAAAGAATACGAACAACAAGCAAAACAAATGAAAAAACCAACTCAGGGAAGCCGATGTGGCTCAGTGGTTGAGCACCACCTTCCCACATGAGGTCCCAGGTTCAATCCCTGGTTCCTGGTACCTCAAAAAAAGGAAAAAAAAAAAAAAAAAAAAGAAAAGAAAAAGACATTTGGAAAGACAATTGAAGAAATTTGAATATGGACTGCCTGATAGCACTGTACTAATGTTTAAATCTTTTGGGTATGGTGATGGTCTTATGGTTCTGTAAGAGGAGAATGTTCTTGTTTGTAGGAGATAACATGCTGAAGTATTTAGGTGTGAAATCATGGTGTCTGTTCCCTTCTCATAGATGGTTCAGTAAATAAATACGCATATTAAAGGGAGAGAGAAATAGCAAAATGGAATCTATATTTTCTAAGAAGGAGAACATCACTTATTATTTCCCACTGTCAGGTTGGCAAGGCAGTTTGCTTTGTACTAAAAAGGAGAGTCAACTGGCAGAGAACAAGGAATGGCGGTCTGGTGAGCAGACCTGGCTGGGAGAGATGCCAGTCATCCAAAACTTTCTAGAAAACCAATCCCAGCACACAGTCTCGATTCCATCTTACCTTTGATGTGGTATTCAGCAAAGGAATCTTCCACAGATGAGGCAATTTAGAAAGAAAAGGCAATTAAACTATTTTCTAGAATGTTACTCTTTTTCTAAGGCATTTAATTCCACTGCACTGTCGAAACAAGTGAGCATTGTTAAGAACCAAGGAGGGCAGAGCCAATTTAGGCACTTCTGCCTGTGGACTTTACTTCCTGAGGGAAGGAGGAAAGGCTGTCATTTGATCTCATCCCAGGCCTTCTCTCCACCCACTGTGACTCAGAAGGTAGAATTTTTTACCACAAGCTCAAAAGCAAGTATTGAAGTAAACCAAGGAGAAAATCCTCTGCGTGACTGTGTCTAAGGCAGGGGGCTGGAGCCCCATGGCTCTAACAGGGAGATTATCAAGGCATGCATATTTTACAGAAGAAAATGTACAACTCTCCCAGTGACTCTTCTGGGCCACAAATGGCAGTCTCTAGACAGTTCAGGCTATTTGTATGATCTTTTCTATATTAACTAAAGCTTCTGATTAAGAATCTGGAGTTCCTGGCCCCGTGGTAATTGCTTTTTTGATACTCGATTACCTTAAACCTAAATACCTTCCCTGAAAGATGTATAATTGATAGTGATTTTTAATGATATATATCTTTTTCTTATTGCATTTTGGAAATGGTTAAGGCTGAGTCTTCTCAAAAAATACTGGGATAACTCAATTCCCCCTCTCCTCCCTCCCCCCCATTTCCTTCCTCTGCTCTACCTTCCACTTCAAACAAAACAAGAAATTACTTCATCTCCCCCACACTAAAATTCCAGGTTTTAAACCAGAGTATATTTTAGGCCAAAATGTGTTTTTCTTGTTTTATCGGGAAAATCTGTATATTCATGCATGTTTCTTTTTAGAAAAGCAAGGGGTTTCTCTACCTTAAAACTAAATCCTATAATAATTTTTGATTAAAGTGCTGGCCTAAGGACTGTTTAGTTTAGAAGGATGTCCTGTAAATGTAACAATGTAAAAGGTTAAGTAATTGTGTGGTGGTGGTGGTGGGAGGGATCAAACCTTCAGTAAAAGGCAAAAACCCAAAAGAGGAACTGAATGCTCTCCAGAGTTGTTTGTAGTTACTAAGCTTTCCAGAAAGCATTTTAAAATAAACATCTGTAGGACTGTTTTTTCATTTTGTTTTGCTTTCGTGGCATGCTTGTTGCTGTTTTAAAGCAGGGCTATGATTCTGATCACAGGATGAGAGGAGTCTAGACTTTATGTTGGTAGAGAGCTCTGAAACTGAGGCTGGGATCAGATTTGAAATGTGGCACAACAACAAGACATTCATAGAGCTAAGAGGGCTGCACAGTTCCTAGAGAGGAACCCCTTGAAACATTTCGCCATACTGGTACATACCGGAAGCTTTGAGGTATAGTGGAAAATGCAGACTTGATTAGAATCCCAACGTTGCATCTTTTTTTTTTTTTTTCCAAAGCATGGAGACTGGGCAAATTACCTTCTCTGTGTCCGTTTCCAAAACTGTAGATAATAGTATTTTGCAAGGTTGTTGTGAGGATTAGCAGTATTCAGTTTATGGAAGCTGACAGCACATTAACAGATCTACTATTGGTACTTGGTTTATTGAAAGTGATTCTTGTTCATAAGATGAGACCTAATATCAAGAGCAAAGAATTCTTAAGCCACTTTTTGCACTATTAGTTAATATCTTGGCATTTGCACCCAATGGATTTAATGACGTTTATAGGGCCTTTAGCTAAATATAAATAATTTCTTCAACCTCTAACCTTCTAACTCTTGGCCCTATAGCTATTCAAGGATGCATTGTGATTTTCTAAGTCCCAGTATTACCCTCATTCCACTATCAAATAAAGCCCATGAATAATTTTTAGCACTTAGGACTTAGAGTTTAGTATAACACTAACATCTGGGATGAAGAGATTTTATTTTTAGCATAATCTTTCCCTGTCCTCATTAAGTCCTTGTGCAGAAAAGAGTGAGCATAGCTGGCCTGAGACTCTGGTACTTTGAAAGGCCTGATTACAAGCCTGGCTGGCATCTGGGAACTTTAGAGTTTAGGAGAGTTTCCATTGTTCCTTAAATGCTGAGTGGCTCACTATGCCTAAAAATGTTTGTGCAAATGATACAGTTCATGCTGAATATCTGCTTTCCTTCTGCAAGTCTAGAATTTGGGTACATGCTAGACAGAGGGTGCCTACATTGACTGACCTTTAGTAAAAACCTTGGGCACTGAGTCTCTACTGAGCTTCCCTGGCTGGCAACATTTTGTACATTGTCACAACTCATTGCTGGAAGAATTGAGCACAAAGTGTGACTCTATTAGAAGAGGACTCTTGGAAGTTTGTGCCTTGTTTCCTCTGGACTTCTCCTCATGCACCATTTCTCTTTGCTTTGTATCTTTTTGCAGTAATAGGTCACAGTCATATGTGCAGCTAACTGCTGAGTCCTGTGAGTCCTTCCATACGAATCATCCAGCTTGGGGGTGGTCTTGGGAAATCCCCACACAATCCTACGTCAGCCTTAGCTCTATGCAGACTAGAACATCAGCATCTCCAGCCCAGAGCTCTTACAGCACAAATCCTATATCTCATCAATAAAACTAGGAATATTATACCCTTCCTCAAAAGTTTGTTGTGAAGAATAAGTAAAAAAAAATATGTTCATTTATTCAATAAATAGTTGCCTCCTATGTGCCAGGCGTTGTGCTATACAGAGAGGCTATGTGGTTGGCAGAGTAATATGTCCCCTCAAAGAAGTTCATATCCTAATCCTCAGAACCTGTGAATGTTACCTTACATGGCAAAAGGGACTTTGCAGATGTGATAAAGGATCTTGAGATGGGGAGATTATCCTTGATTATCCAGGAAAGTGTAATGTAATCACAAGAGGGTTGAAGTCCGAGAAGGAAATATGGTGACAGAAGTGGTGAGAGAGATTTGAAGATGCTACCCCAGTGGCTTTGAAGATGGAGGAAGGGGCCACAGGCCAAGGAACACAAATGTATTCTTAGTTTGGGGTAATTTTTCCGGCATCGATTGGAAACTAATACAGGATACAGTAGTGAATAAGTCTTTGCCCTTGTTTAGCTTCTAGGCCAGTAGCTTATATTATCAGGGGGAGACTGACTATAAGTAAACAAATAAATAAATGAATACAGATTTGAAGGAAATGCATTGGGTGTTGGGATAGAGTAACATATCCTACTTTAGACAGTGGTCAGAAAAGGCCTTCCTGGGGGAAAATAACAAAGCTTAGTGCTACATGGTAAGGAGACAGCCACGTGGAAAGCTGGAGGAATGACACTCCAGGCGATGGGGACTGTATGTAGAGGCTCTGAGGCAAGAACTTACAGTTCTGGGAACTGAGAGGATGTGACTGGAGCTTAGAGGTAGAATGGCCAAGATGTGTACGAGGGGTGGGCAAAGGCTGTCATGCAGGGCTTGGGAAGTCATGGTAGGAACTTTGGGTTTTGTTCTAAATGCAATGGAAGGCCCCTGAAAGATGATTTAGCATTGTGCCCGGTACTCAGTGCACTCAGTTCACTATTATAATTGAGCATTACCACTGGGTGTCCTGTCAGAAATTAAATTTCAACTTATCTAAAATCAAACCCAGCCATCTTTGCTCCATAATCCTTCCATTTGGGTTGACTACTTCCAACACACCCCAGTTCTTCCTATATCTAGACTATATCATCAGTCATTTTTAATTCTTCATTTTTCCTTGTTCCCTTCCTGCCAATTTATTTTCTTCAGCTTGTCTCTCACACTTTATCGTGAGCTAATTACTTTATCTTGCTGAGCCTGTTAGGGAAGTCACAGATATCTTTTAAGTAGCCATCCTCCTCTTCAGGGCCTTCAGTTACCCCCACCATCTTTTCTGTTGTGTGCCATTCCACAACCTGGGGGAGATGCTAAGTCTAACGAAAAGGCCCTGCCAGACCTTAAACTTGGAAACCGGAAACAAGCAGTCCCAGATGCTTAGCAGAATATGAATTCTCAGTGGCAGGGCCCTCACCCTGAGCTAGATAGAAACCACATCTGAACAGTACAGATGTCTCCTCCCCCCCCCCCCCGGTGGAAAGTGGGGCAAATGCAGGTGTCATCTATCGACCTTGCCCAGTTTTTGGCCACCCTGGGAGTCTGGACATGATGGAACTTCTTCCCTTGATCTTTTGGACTCTTTGTGCTATGTAAGTGACAAGGAGATTTGCCCTTTCTGGACTCTCTTTTGTACAATAAAAGGGATCATATGCTGTTTCTGTTGTGTTGTGAACCTATGTTCCCACGATGCACCATCGTAGTAACTCTCTCCAGACCCTATTTCTTCCTCTCTAGAATGGGACTAAGAATATTTTGTAAGATTGAGAGGATTAAATGAGCTAAATGCATGTAAACTGGTTATATATCTAGCATGTAGTAAAATCTAAAGGTTGCCTCTTAGTACTTTGAGCTAGGAATTGGAGACACATAAATAAGAGAAAATTTTTCTTCTTGAGCAAAACATGAGCACAGTCTACCTCAGGCTAATTTTAAAGTTCCTCTTTGACTCTCCCCTGCTCCAAAAGCTCCAAAACCCATTCTGCTAACAAGATAAAGCCTAGAATTCTTAAAAAGTAGACATTCAAGTTCATTGGTTTAGTTGTCCTGTCTTCTAGCTTTTTCACCTCCTACCTCAGACTCAACTACTTGCTATTATATAAACATTTATTTTGATATATCACCTGTCTTTGTCAATGCCATTCCCTCTGCATGGAAACCCCTCATCTCCATATTTTGCAAATATCTCATCTACCTCTGGAGGCCTAGTTCACAGTACAAAATTCCTGTGTATTAGTTATATATTAATCTATTCAGCAAAGCTCCCACCCTCAAAGCTTCTATGGTAGTGGGGAAGACAAGACACTAAAACAAACATATACTGTATGTTAGGTATTAAATGTTAAAATAAGACGCATGCTTACCCTCCACTAAGATCAAGGGCTGGAGCCATGTCTTATTCAAAATCTCTATAGCCTCACATAACACATTATATTTTGTAGATGCTTAATATTTCTGAATAAATGAGAATATACTAGAGATATACTGTCTGGTATTAAATTGCTAAAGAACAGGAGCTGCATCCAAAATCATCAAAAAGTCTTTTGTGCCTGCGTCTGCACAATTTTATTGAGAACTATGAAGGTTGAAGAGAACATTGACCTATACTTTCAAATGGTAAGATTTTTATCCTGGCCCAAACATGCCCATTTCTGTGGTGGTCTGGGTGCTAATAGTACAGGCTCTAGTTATAGTCCTGAGACCAAATGGGACTCTGTTATTTCCTTTGCCTTAGTCCCCACAAATGTAAAGTGGTGCAAATAGTACCTACCATATAGGGTTGTTAATGAGGATTAAATGAGTCCCTGGTATACGGAAAGTACTGAATAATAATTTTAGCTATTATGTTACTATTTTGGGGTAGGTGTATGCTTGATTTGTTTTAAATATTCATAGATAGTCCTGTAAAAATAGAGGTATTTGGGAAGCCTTCTGAAAGAAATGCTACTAATCTGGAGCAAGAATCATTTAAAAAAAAATAGTTTGATAACTGAAAGAAATGAACATTTCAAGGAGTTTAAAGAATCCAGAAAAGATCCAAGCTTTCCTCAAGCAGATTTATTGAACATAAATTCTGTATACAAAGTGACCTGGACCTGCTGCTTCAATATATGATCCTTTCTTACCAATATTTTGATAGGTCAATCCATAGAGTGTCAAAAAGCAGCTTACTGTAAAATAAACAGAAAAATGGCCAATGCACATTAAATGAATTGCCTAACTACTGGAACTTTAATAGTACTATAAGATAATTAACATTGGTAGGACTGAGTCCCTATGGCAGACTGGAAAACTGATACGAGGCATCAAGAGGCCATTTTGTGCACTGCCACTGTGATACCATCATGTTTCTGGATCATAATGTTCCTGAAAGGCAAAGCAGAAGATAGTAAAATGTTACAAGTGGGAGTCAGTGTAAGATTAAATACTGGTTTGGTTTAGGACACAATTAAAAGTAATATTTTCTTCTACTTATGAAAGCAATACAGTAACACACACAGTAAAACATTTGGGTACTACAGAAAAGGTACAAAATATAAAAATGACATGGATTCCTGTAATGGCTGCTTCTTGGAAGGTGGTATCACATGGAATTTCCTAGCCTCAGCATCCAGAGCATCAAGGGAGTATACATACATATGCATGCAAGTGCACACACACACCGTTTCTTTGGGATCTTCAACCCTCAAGATCCAACCACCGCAAGATCCTAGCATGTTCATGACCTTGGTTTCAACCCAATTGTTCACAGTCCTCATTTCACTGTTTTTGGTGCTGCAGAAGTTAGGGGTGCATTCTTGTTAGGTGTGGTTCTCAGAACTACAGGGATTTGTGCTTGTTTGGGCGTATAAGCGTGAAAGGAAAATAGACAGGTGTGACCTCAAGGAGTCTGCTAAATTAAAGCTCATCTTGAAAACCTTTGAGCTACTGAGATTAAAACTGGGCTGTGGTGTCCAAAAGTTCCCAAGAAATCGACAGTAAAGGAGTAATTTCATATTCCTAGATGTTCCCTATGAAGAACTGATGTTTGTTTTTAATGTATGTTAAATGGAGAAAAATGTTTTCTTTACATTAAAGAATGCTCTGGGGAAGCGGCTGTGGCTCAATCAGTGGGGCTCCTGTTTACCATATGGGAGGCCCCGGGTTCGGTTCCCCGGGGCCTCCTGGTGGGGGCGGGCCCGCCCGCACGGCATGGTTGGCTGACCCAGCTAGCGCAAGCAGCAGGGGGGGGGGGGATAAATGAATAAATAAATAAATAAATCTTAAAAAAAAAAGAAAGCTCTGGGAAAAAAGCATAATTTGTATTTGCTGGTTTTAAAGTGGGCCAAAGAAATAAGATGACTGAAATTTGCATAAAAATATTCCATCGTTTCAAAAGTCCCAAAATTCATGAAAGAGAAAGAAGGAAACTCTTGCTCAGAATCCTAGGAAATCACCATTGTTCATTTATAATTATGCCTCCTCCTCCTGAATTGTTGAGTCTTTTCTCCATATTTTTATTATATTTTTTATTGTCCCACCTCCCAAGTTAATGGTGTACTCAGATATTAAATTTAGTCAGTCAAAAATCAAAACCTTAAATTTTTTTGGTGGGGGGGCAGATTTAGAAAAATGTATTTAATATTGAAATAGAGATAAGATTTACTAAAAAAAAAAACTTTATATTGGACACTGAATTTTGAAATCAAAATTCTTTATATTGATTGTCTAATATCCCCTTG
This sequence comes from Tolypeutes matacus, assembly GCA_026826555.1. Taxonomy (NCBI): domain Eukaryota; kingdom Metazoa; phylum Chordata; class Mammalia; order Cingulata; family Chlamyphoridae; genus Tolypeutes; species Tolypeutes matacus. The sequence continues at coordinate 5,468,287 of JAKSZT010053947.1, read as the reverse complement.
GTGAGAAGTACTATATTAAATATAAATCTATTAAGTTGCTTAAAATTTTTGAAAAAAGAAATGAATTCCATAGTCCTACCACATAGAAACAACCACTATTAATATTTTCCTGGTTCTTTTTTATATGCATGCATGCTATATACACAGTTTCTCCTCTTTTTATAAAATTGATTCATAATGTACACAGTATTAATATTCTAATTTTTTCAAATATTATTCTGAGGACCCTCACCTAGAATATCTTTGGTATACTTTATCACTACTGAAATTTTGTTGTTTGATTAGTTTCTTCTGTGCTATTTATTACTTTCTTTTTCTTAGTAGACTGAGAGCTCATGACAATTTTTATTCTTCATTTAAATGTCAGTGTGGCCTGAAGGCACATTAACTTCAGAGATCAATCTGTTTGCTACTGTGGTCCACAGGGAGAAGAACCTCCCTCAAAGTACTTAAAAAAATAAATCTCTACACTATGCGGATCTTTACCAGGACGTTGAATGAGGAAATCACTGAGGAGCACAGGGCAGATCCCATATTACTTTCACAGCTGCTAGAAAAAAGAGCATACAGTGGGGTGCAGTGGCTCAACAAGAGGAATTGAATGGCTCTTAGTGTCAGAGACTAGAAGGCTTTTTTCTCCCAGGGTTGGTATCTTTTGGCTGGCTAGTAAGCTTTGTGGTTCTGTGGTTCCTTGGCTTTTTTGTCACATGGAAATGCATATGGTGGTATCTACTCCTTTCTCTTTTGGGTTCTGTTGACTTCTAGCTTCTGGCTGCTCGCTGTGGCCTCTCTTTGTGTCCAATTTCCTTTACTTAAAAGGAACTTCAGCCATATTGGATTAAGGTCCATCCCTATTCAGTTTGGGCACACCTTAACTAATAGCAGCTTCAAAGGCCCTAGTTAAAAAAGGGTTTATACCCACAGGACCAGGGGTTGGGACCTGAATGTACCTTTTATGGGAGACATGATTCAATCCCCAAAAGACTTCATTCAAGTTCCCCAGGGATTTTTCTAAACAAAAAGGCAAAGAAGGGATCTACTGTCCTCTACTCACCCATTATCTGATTCTAAACATACCACAGGAATATCAGTGGGATCAGAGGTTAGCTTAGCTGCTTGCTGGGCTAGAACAGATATCACCCCAGCATGCTCATCTGACAAGGTCCCACGGCCTGGAAGATAGATCATGTCACCTGATTGTCCAAAAATGAGTATGGAGTTATAGTAATAGCTCTCATTGAATTAATCATAAAAACAAGATTTAGTTCTCTTTCTCCTAGGTTACTGATATAAACACTTTTGCCCTGATACTCAGCTGATTACATCTGTGAGAAAGCAAGACAACAGTTCTTATGTCAATAAAGTGATAAAACCACTCAATTTTACATTCACCATCTTGAAACACCTTCTCAACGATATAAAGGAGCTGTAATTCAAGTCAATCTGAAAGGCATAAATTCATTTTATAGAAAACTTACTGAAACAAGTAAGTCAATAGGAGCAAGAGACTTGTTGAAACTAATTTCTCCCGGGAAATCTGATATCCTTTCACTGAGCTCAACCTCAAAGGATATAAAAGTCTTTTCTTGGGAGTTCAGCCATAAGACCACCTTGACAGCATATGTGAATACTCTGTGAACAATTAATTTGGCTAGAATAAACTTGGTGTCTTCAAATGTCAACAGAATTGCCTTTTTATTAATGTCTGTTTTAGTCTATAGAAAATGAAATCTGGGATCCCAGGGACAAAAAGTGATTATTAAGTTTACTTTAAAATATGTTTCCATATACAGAGGCAACACATGCCTAACTGTGCTGGAAACTAAGTCAGGTAATAGATATGCCACTAAGGCAGTTTACAGATTTACTATTGCTGTTTACTATTAACTGGCCACAGTGCAGCCTTTAGGACCTTGAAGGTTTCTTGAAGGAACTCATTTAGTTTTAAATTTCCACTTGTGAATTTCAGCCTTTCCATTAACAAGCCAGGCAAGCACTTCAAAAAAAAATCTGCCTTTTTTCTCCCAACCGACTATTCTGTGAAAAACATAGCTGAGTTACACATATTACTCTTTTCAGTTACCACTGCAGCAAAAATTCAGAGCTTTAAAAATTCTTTCATGAGAGCAGATGTAGCTCAGTGATTTGAGCACCTGCTTCCCATGTACGAGGTCCCAGGTTCAATCTCCAGTACCTCCAAAAAAAAAAAAAAAAAAAAAAAAGAATTCTTGTGTTAGAAATAAGGAGTCCTGGATTTACTAGTTCTGACATTAATTGAATGCTTTGGTTATTTACCTTATTCATAATTGCTACCGTTTACTAAGCATTAGGTTCAGGTTCTGTGTTGAGTGCTTTACACATATAATTTATAGTGTTGTGATTAAGAACCTTAGGAGCCAGATTTAAATCCTAGCTCAACCACTTACTAGCTATATGAACTTGGGCAAGTTACTTGACTTCTTTCCCTGTTTCTTCATCTGTGAAATGGGGAAAAACAGTCTCTACCTCACAAGGTTTTATGAAGACTAAATGAATTAATATATGTAAAGCACTTAGAATGCTGCCTGGCACATAGCAAGAGCTCAATAAATGCAATTCTGTTATTATCATTACCAAATAACATAGTGAAGAAATCGAGGCCCAGAAAGGTTCTTTTTGGTCCAAGTTAGCAAATGGAAGAGCAGGAGTTTGAACCCAGATGTGTACAACTCTAAACCCAGCGTTTTTTAAGTACCACATTTTACTGCCTTCTCGCTTATTAAGTGTAGTTGGACTAAAAAAATAGCACCATCCATCTTTCAGGGTTATGGTGAAAACTAGAGAAAATGCATATTAGGGCTAGCACAGTTCCAGTATATGGCATACATCCAATAAAGGGCTACGACTGTCATTACCTGAAGTCTCTTCTAGACCCATTTTAAAAATGATTCAAAACTAAACAAAACAAACAACTAAATAAAAAATAAATAAAATGATTCAAATACTATTTTAGTAGAGACAAATATTCCATGCTAGAACTGCAGGAAACAATTCTTTCTTAAATACCAACTCAAAGTGGCAGAATAACAGAAAATAAAAGCTAGAGAATAGTACTAATACACTAGGCTCCAAGTCAATAGCAAATACCTGCAATCCACCAAAGGGTTGGTATAACATACTTACAGCCCAGATTAAGTCCTTGTGAATCTGTGCAAAGGACTCCAACAATGGATGGATTCTTCATTCTAGTTCCAGGAACACAAGAGGGATGACATGCACCATGTGAGAAAACGAGCTTAAATAATCATCACAACACAAAGACTTCCTACATGCCAGGCGCTGTTGTTAAGTGCTTTAAATCAGTGTTTTTCAACCTTTTTTTTCCTTCCCATTATCGCCTCTCCTTGCCTCCAGAAAAAGTAAATTAAAATCAAATAATTCTCACTAACAAAAAAATAAAATTTGTCAGGCATGACTGAGCTTTGGAGGGCCACAAACATTTTAACCAACAGGATTATTCCCCCTCGTTGAAAATGCATGCTTTACCAACTCATTTAAACACCTGTTGAAAAATTATAACACGGGTTTTCCCGGAGGGGAATTGGGAGGCTGGGGCACAGTGCTGGGAGAGCTTTTTCCCTGTACTCTTTATACTTTTCCAATTTGACTCTTACAAAGATACTATCCATTCAAAAAAAAAAAAAAAAATTAAGGGATAGCTCCTCTCCCTAAGCATCAAGTAACTGGTTACGCACGAAGAAGATGCGCGTGCTTGATTGTTTCCATTGCAGGGCTCCATTTTGCACACCTGGTACATCCTTCCCAAAACTTAACCCATCTCCTAAAACTCCTAAAAAGTGACCCCGTCGGGTTTCGCCTCAGGTTTGGACCCCCGAGATTCCCGGAAGAAGCGTAAAGCTACCTCGGGGAATACGCCCTTTGTTCCGCTTCAGCCCCGATGTCGCGACCTCAGGACAAGACAAAGAGGCTTGCACTACTCACGTGTCCTCCAAATGCTGCTCCAAAGTCTCCTCCATTCCGCCTGCCATCCACAGACTTCTCAGCGATTACGCTTCGCGTACTTCTCCGCCACTGACCTTTGGCGTAACTCCGTCACGAGACGCGAGCGGTTCGTGGACTGGGACGGCAGCCCCAAAGGGTCAAAATTCATCGCGGCGCAACGTTCACGTTGTTAACTGTGTGATGCCCTGCCCCTTCCCCTGCCCTGAGCCGGGCCAGGAATTCACCCGCCGCCGCAGTGATAGCCTCAGTGATCCACGCCGGGATCCCCTCCGGAACCGGGCGGCGCGAGTTATTTTCTACCCGGGAAAGAGGTCGGCAGCCGGGCCTCAGTGCCTTGCTTCTCTGGTCGTCTCAGTGATTTTTACTCTGGATTCCCATCAGAAGCAGGGTCTGATCCAGGCGGTGGGGCAGATACGGAGAAGAGACACACAGAACCGCTATGAAGGGAGCCACAGGCATGTAGGGAGACAGACCTACACACAAGGGACTAAAGGGCGAAATGGAATAAGGTTAGAACCGCAAGCTGGGTATTGAGTTGGTAAAGTGTCAAAAACAAAGACATTGGTGCTTCTGGTGGGGAGGAGGACTCAGAAAAGTTTTGAAGAAGAAACTGGCATTTGAGTCCTGAAAGAAGATTAGGTAGGGCATTTAAAAATAACTTTAAAAAGTTATAAATGTAGTTGTAAAATTAAGGAAGGGAAACCACCCATAGTCCTACTTCCAGAGATGGCTATTAATTTCTTGGAGAATATCCTTTCAGACAATTGCCTCTGCAAATGTGTACTTTGAATTTTTTTTTTTTTAAGCAAAATTGACATACATACTGAACATACACTAATGGCCATTTTCATAGATTTTAGCATAGATGTCCTTACATATTAATTAGTGTTCATTTACAGCCTTTCTAATATTTGCAAAATATTCTATTGTATAGCAGTGTCTTTATTTAGCCAACCCCTTATTAATGTAGTTAGGTTACTTATAGATTTTTTTTTTTTTTTGGCTATTACAAATGCTAGGTCAATATCCTGTAGCTAAATATTTGTGCAGTTAAAAAATTTCCTTATGATAAATTACTAGAAATGGAATTACTGGGTAAAAGATATGGGCACCTTTAAGGCTTTTGATAAATATTTACAAATTGTTCTGTGGAAGATGGTGCCAATTTACACTCAGATGAGTGGCATTTTGATGAAAATGAGAGTGTGTCCATAGGCTTCCCCACCCTGCATAAGCCGTTCCTCACTCCTGGTACTTAAGGGCTTCTTCACATCACTCCTTGCTTTCCTTTTCCTCCAGCCCTCTCATCTCCAACTCTTACTCCCAGTCTACCTTCTTATGTGGGGGCCAGCTTGAAGAATCCTCTGGGCTTTAATTCAGGGCCCCTTTTCATTCCCTAGCTGTTTTCACAGCTTCCTTGAAATTCCGGTCTTGAATGTTGTAATTCAGGATTTTTTGGACTCCTGCCCTAGAGAAATGATTTATTTTGAGCGAGGAGGTAACATAAAGTTTACCATTTAAATTTTAAGAAGAAAAGTAGTTTAAAACTGTCCTTAAGGGAAACGGACGTGGCTCAAGAGGTTCGGCGTCCGTCTACCATATGGAGAGACCAGGGTTCGATCCCCGGTACCTCCCGGTAAAAAAAAAAACAAAACTGTCCTTACAATATAGCATTGGGAAATATAAGTGCTGACCACTTGAATTGGCTTGTGCTAATTGGTTTGTGCCATTTCAACTTTGGGAGCCAGCCTGCTTCCTGTAGAAATCATGCCCATGGAGGCTTGTCACTGCAGCACCTCCCCCTTGTGGTTCTATTTGGTGGAAAAGCTTTCTGGAATGGGCTCTGATTTTTAAAACTTCCAGGTTAGTAGAGTGCATAGAAACATAATAGATGCCACATGTGTAATCTTAACTGTTCTGGTAGCCACATTAAAAAGGAAATAATAAAGCAAGTGAAGTTAATTTTAGTAATATACTTTATTTAACCCAATATATCCAAAATAATATCAACATGTAATTGATATAAAACTATTAATGAGATAGTTTACTTTTTTTTCCAAGCTAAGGCTTCAAAACCCAATGCATTTTTTTTTAAAGATTTATTTTTTATTTATTTGTTTATCCCCCCCCTTGCTGCTTGTGCTCACTGTGTCCATTTGCTTTGTGTTTTTCTGTGTCTGTTTGTGCCCCTTTGTTGCGTGATCTTCTGCATCAGCTCACCACGCCGCATGTGGGCCAGCTTGCTTTCACCAGGAGGTCCTGGGAATCAAACCTGGGGCCTCCGATATGGTAAATGGGAGGCCAACCAGATGAGCCACAACCGCTTTCTCCCAGCCCTTCATCAATAGAAGGACTGATTGGGAGGGTCATCCTTCCACAGGCAAAAGGATAGAGCAGATGATCTTTCTAGCTTGCTCCTGACCTTGATACTCAGCTAACTAAGATAGTTTTCACTGGACATTGGCCAGTGTTGCTATGACCCACTTGATTGTGACCTTCTCTTTTTGTTTTTTTGTTTTTGTTTGTTTGTTTTTAATAACCCAAAGCCTCGCATATAGAAAGTGCTCAATAAGTGTGTGTAGAGAGAATGAATGGAAAAATGGGCTCCTGGCCACTCTAATACAAACCTGTCCTAGCAATGTGTTGGGCAGGGGAGTAGGGGAAGGACTGTCTCCTAAGTTTTAGAGCTGAGCCCCAAATCTTGAAGACACAGGCAAACTGTATTTTAAATAACTCTGGGTAAGCTAAAGAAGTTCAAGCACAGGGAGCTATTTTTCTGCTGCTTTATAAATTTTGCTACTAAGGATAAATGAGATGCAGACTTCTATATCCAAGTCTTCGTTAGATACCCAGTTAATGCAGCCATGACAAATGGGAGTGAAGCCCTTATGAATAAAAAAAACATCAACTCGGTATAAAAAAGTCATAGACCAGAGAAAAGAAAATTTAGAGGAGCTGATAAAATACCTTCTCCTTAATTAGACTGTCTGTATCACACATCAAATCAGCCTTAATGCCAAGATTTATCGGCCTTGGAATTGTGTAAATAAAATAAGTGCTTGAAAATGAATGGAAAATAAATTACCTGTATTAAAATGTATTGGCGATGCTGACCTGCACACTGTTGCCTTTAGTCGAATGCAGGCTTTCAGCTTTTTTTTTTTTTTAACTTTATTTTGTACATTTAATAATTGAAAATATAAACAACTAAAAACTAAAAAGTAAACATGAATAAATATATACATTTCTCAATTAAATGTAATGGATACATATACATTTTTTTTAATCAAACGATATGTTACACAATATATTTGGTTCATAGTAACGCATTCATACAGTATTTGTCCTTTTGTGTCTGGCTTGCTTCACTCAACATAATGTCCTCCAGGTTCATCCATGTTGTCATATTCAGCTTCTTTTGCTCTGCATTACTGGCTACCCGGCATCCGTCGTCTCCTTAGTCCAGGGAGGTAACAGAGACCACACTTGTAAATAGTATTTACCATCTTTAACCATCTCTGCCATTGTCCTGGAAAAAATCCTTCTTGGACAATAAAATACCTTTTGTGTCTTTAGTTCCCCATCTGTGAACTTGGTAAGGTGTTACTGGTTTTCACCTCAGAGAAGAGAATGTTGTGAAGACAAGGTGACCTTCCTGGTTCTGCCCATCCCACATGGATAGCAGAGCAAAAAGCTTTCTTGTTGACTGCCACAGCCTATTGCAGCACCCATACTTAGCTCCAAGGACTTATCAATCACATTTAATTACCCTCTTGTAAGACCTTGGGCAAATCCTCTCATGCTTTGATATCTCAGGTTTTTTCCAACTATAAATGAAGTTAAGAAGGGTACCTACGTCATAGCCATAATCGTGTTGTGAGAATTCAAGGAGACAATGCATGTAAAGCCTCTAGGACAGTCCCTTGAATCACTACAAGCACCGAAAAGCTGTTAGGATCACAAGAAGTGATAGCCGAGACAAATTTGAATTAGATTGTCATTTAGGGTTCCACTGGACTCTGGCAGATGGGATAGGAAAGGAGTTGTTAAAAAGATACTAAGGTATTTATATATCATTTTACAAATATTGGTATGTATTGTAAAAATTTTGATTTTTACCCACACACACAAAAATAATAATAATAAATTACACTGTATAAAAAAAGTAATAGTTTAAACAATAAATTAATTTTGGAATTTTGGTGCCTATCAAAAAAAAAAATACTGGGGCATATGGGTGGTTCAGCGGTAGAATACCACTCCTGACCTACGCAGCCCACCGTCCCTTTTGGCCTGGCGGTCCCACGCTCCACAGCGCCCCCTCCCGGCTCGCTCCTCCCTCTCGCCCACGCTCAGGGCATTTCTCCTAGTGCTCTACAGACAGAAGCGGACCCTGGACCCAAGCCAAAAACTCTCCGGCTCGGCCACCCTTCCACCCGACACCTTCCTCAAGCCCTTCAGCCACGGCTCAATATTCAAAAGGAACCTGTTAGGGAAGCGGCTGTGGCTCAATTGGTTGGGCTCCCGTTTACCATATGGGAGGCCCTGGGTTTGATTCCCGGGGCCTCTTGGTGAAGGCAAACCAGCCCGCACCGTGTGGTAAGCTGGCGCAGCAAGATGACTCAACAAAAGGGAGACAAGCAGACACAGAAAAACACAAAAGCAATTAGACACAGCGAGCACAAGCAGCAAGGGGGGAATGAATAAATAAATAAATAAATAAATAAATAAATAAATAAATAAATAATAAATAAATTTAAAAAAAAAATAAAATAAATAAATAAAAAAGGAACCCGTTACACTCAGTCTGGGTAGCTTGTGGAATTGTCAGGAGGGAAGATGAGCCAGGCTCAGGCTAAACTTCCAGTGACAGAGCCCCAAACTACAAATGGGGAAAATGCCCCTGCTGCCCCTGCCCCTGACCTGACCATACCCACAGCTGTTCGAATCACCAGTGCCACTCCTGTGGCAGGACAACAACTGCTGTCCCAGAAGCCAGACGCCTCTGCTGCTGCCCACGCCAGCAAAGTGGAATTTCCCCAGAGCCCTTCTCGTCAATTTGCTTACTTCTGAGTTGAAGTGTTGAATAGGTAAATTTACACGATAGAGCCTGGATCAAATGCCTGACTTTGATTGCAGAGGAGCCTGGGGTGCAAGTGTTCTGCTTCCTATTTCTGTCTTGAAAGTGACCGGAGCACAGCCAAGACGTTCACATGGGGCTGAGCAGTGAGAACGCATTTCAGATTTCTCCTGCAGAGGGATTCTTACTTTGCCTGAGAGAGAACTCTTAGTAGGGCACTCACGGCCCTTTCCCTAGATGTAGAACAACTGTCTTTTGGCAATGTCCCATTCCCTGGCAAAGGGGAAGGGAATGCTTTCTAGCTCCCTATTCTGCATAGTCTTGTCTTATAGGGAATTCCAGAGAATCGATCATTTTGCTTTGTTCTTCTAGAGATAAGGGCCATAACAATGCACCCCAGACTCTGCACATCCGTCAACCTCATGCTGTGGCCTCACCACAGATCTACAGATATGTTTCTTTATCGACTTCTCTTTCCCAGTTTGCCAAATTCTATGCTGGGAGCAGTACTAAACCAGGCAGAGTTTCCTCACTCAAGGAGCTTGCATTCAATACAGGAGCGTATAAGAGAAATAAGCTAGAAATAATGAAAAATATCTCCAAATTGACTTTTAGGTAAAAAAAACTTTTCAGACCAATATTATTTCACTACCATTGACAACCTGCCCGGAGCCTGGTGCCGGCGCTGTAGTTTCCAGATACCGATTCTAATGGGAGGTCTCAGATCTCGCAGCCATCTGTCCCTCCCTATGCCTTTCAGGGACAGAGCTGCTCCTGGGAGGAAGCAGGAGAGGTGGGGAGTAGGGAAGGGAAGAGGATGAAGACAGAAACAACAACCCGCAGGGTCAAGGCTTTTTCAGAACTTGAGTGTGGTTCTCTTTACCCTCCATAGTGCCTGAAAAGCATCTGGTACTTAGGAGATCCTATGCGTTCAATTTTTTTTTTTTTTTTTTTTTTTTTTAATAGGTAGGCGAGATTGAACCTGGACCTGGGACCTCGTACATGGGAAGCAGGTGCTTAACCAACTGAGCTACACCTGTTCCCTCTAAGCATTCTATTAATGAAGGAATCCCCTTTGGAAATCTCATAAGAAACTGACCTTCTCCCACCCCTTGTTTCTAAATTATTCTAGTTCCCAAGGAACAGGGGGCAATCCCAATTGTCAACAGCAGTGAAACCCAGGAGGTAGCACAGAGAAGGTGGAGGATGTTCTTTTTCTAATCTTACCTGACTGCTACAGATTTCACCTCTCTAGTGGCCCCTCTCTAGGCCTCGGTTTTAACATCTATGAGCTTGGTCAATTTCTCACTCAAAAACATTGCATTCACTCTCCTATTTAAAGATTAAAAAATGAACTTTTACAAAGCACATCCACGTGCAGATATTATCTCATTTTAATCCTACAGTCATCCTGTGAGGGGTCTCTTAGAATCATCCTTATTTTGTAGTTGAAGTAACTGGAGAGGTCCACTGACTTGTCAAGGGCATAGAATTTGGAAGTGTCCACGGCCTTGGGACTCGAAGGTTGGGGCCAAACGCCCTTCAGTCCCCAGGGTGAGTGAGCCCTTCTGCAGCTCTGTCTTCTCAACCAGTGTGGACAACACAGACCTGTGAGTCTGTACCATAAAGTGGCCAAAGGCTGCCTTCCCCCATCTCGCAGCAACAGGATAGGTTGTCCTCCTGCCTTCAGACACCCCTGGTAAATCAATGGTCACATTAATTCTGGACCATCAGCATTTTCCCTCAGGAGAAAGTCAGAGGCAAGGAGACTAATGTCTCACTAGTATTTTCAGTTGCCAGAGGGGAAGTGACAGGAAGATAATCCCATCTGTCAAGGTGGAAAAGGGCCTATCTGAAAGCAGCAAGGATTACTTTAAGGAAAAACAGTTCATCACTCTGGACAAGAGAATAGAAAATTAGGACTAACCTCCTGGATGAGTTGGTAAAAACAGGTTTGTGTTGTTTTGTTTTGTTTTACCAACTCTAAAGACAATGTCTAGGGAAATGAACAGCAAGTTCTCTGGCTTTTTTTCCCCACTTGTCCTTTTGCAGAGAATTTTTTTTTTTTTTTTAATATACACACATCCACACAAATAGGACAAAGCCCATCCTCCCTGCCAAGAAATAGTTAACATTTGTTGAGGTTGATTATTGCCAGGCACTAAGTGTTTTGTACATATCATCCATCAGCTTTATGAGGAAATGTTAAAATCAGCACCATTTTTCAGATTAGGAAGCTAAGATATTGAGAGACTTGCCCAGGGTTACCCAGCTCGTGCAGGGTGAAATCTGATCAAGGCTGGCAGACTCCAGAGCCTGCCTCCCACCCCACAGTGCGTGTAGTTTACTCAGCCCAAAAAGTACTCTAGACCCCCAGCTCAGAAACCACCATGCCTTCTGTCCACTGCTGCCACTCCTTCTTTGGTCACCCCCTTAGGGAACCCTGCTAATCTCAAGGGGAATGTGTGTTCTCCTTGCAGGGCCTGAGCCAAGGCTGAGGGCCTGGGATGACTAGAGGCACAGTCAGCTGTGCAGGGCATCTGGGCAACTGAGGCTCCAGGAGACAAGTGGAAGATCTGTGTGTTCCAGGCCCAGGGCTCTACGAGGTCCGGCTCCCCTCGGCTGCTGCTATGCAGGAATTCCCAGTGAAGGAGTCGGATCAGTGACAGCCCTTGGCCAGTCAGAAACCTGCCACAGGGCAGGCTGCGCTGACTGCTGAGTGCCTGAGAAAATGCCACAGCTCTGGGTTAGGAAGGCCTGGGGACCACAACAAAGTGACTTCAAAAACCCAAGGAGGACGTGCACACCCGAGATCCTCAGAAAACACAAGTCTTAGGGTTCAGTTCTGACCCTTTGCTTCAACCAGGGGCAGAAGCAACCTCCGTAGTAAAAAGCCCCAGGAGAGGGACTTTGCCACCAGTCTCGACCAAGGACTCATACCGCCGGAGCAAAGTTCAGCCGAGGGCTCTAGTTCTAATCCTCTTTGGCCAGAAGCAAGCTTCCTAATTGATAATACTTTGGACCTGACAGAGATGGCTGCTCTGTCTCAGATTGTTTGCTGTTTATCCTTGTGATTGATGCTGGTAACATTTGGAGTTTGTCAGGGAGATATTTCACTGATGTCCCATGCGACAGGATGGAGACAGCCAGGAAATGCGCTTCCCTGGTTAAGGCAGAGTCAGAGATGAATCAGAAGTGTTGATGGAGAGGCCTGGCCCTTTCCAGCCTGTGGGGGGTGGGGGAAGGGAATGAAGTGGGGGACTGGAGGGGTTAGACTGGGAGGTGCAGCAAGGACCTGTCATCAAGAGTGGGCTGAAGAGAAATGACATGGGTGAGAAGGCCAGAGGCTTTTTTCTAGGCTTTCTTATGTAAAAGCATCACATCTGTATTGGTCTTTAGACTTTTCTGGGTAAGCCAGCCAAGAAAGGAAGCAAATAGGAAGGAAAGCATTCTTCCTGCCTTTCTCAGGGTCTGAAATGTCTGCCCCAGACCTCACCCATTAGTCGTAAGGCTAATCTCAGGGGTGAAAAAATGTGAACCTCTCAATTAGATGTGAGCTTTCCCCTGACACTCATAGCACTTTTGTACATTACCAACAATGCATAATTTCCAAAAGTTTACAAATGCAATTCTCATAAAAACAGAATAGACACAGGTCAAAGATTTGGTAACTCAAAGAGGGAAACAATAAGATAGTAAAGTTGGTTCAAAAAGGATTTTAAGGAACTAGGTATTTAGAGGTATTTAAAACAAATGTTAGAGTAGGAAACAAAACTGCTTAATGTCCTAAAAGGCTATTAAAAAAACCATAATCTGTGGAGTGGGTGTAGCTCAGTGGTTGATCACCTGCTTTTTTTTTTTTTTTTTTTTTTTCATTTTACTCACTATTTAATTTCTAAAATCAACGTGTTTTTTTTTTTTTTTCCAAAAAAAAATTTATTTACTTTTATCCATTTTAACATCCCCCTCCCGCCCTGGTTTTGCTTTTTTTGTGTCCATCTGCTGGGCAATTCTCTGTGTCTGTTTCCTGCCCTCTCCTCTCATCCTTCTCCTCCTGTCTTCGCCAGGATTCAATCCTCGGAACCTCCAATTTGGGAAAAAGGCGTCCTACCGCCTGCGCCACCTTAGTTCCGGGTTTTTTGGCGCATCTCATCTTGGCTCTCCCTTGTGTCACTCTCTTGTTACATCATTATCTTGCTGTGTGGCTTGGCGGTGCACCCATGCATGGGGCCTGACGGCCCACACGCCTTCTATATTTTTCTTTTTTTTTTCTTTTTACCGGGAGGTCCCAGGGATCAAACCCAGGTCCCTCCCTATGGGAGATGGACGCTCAACCATTTGAGCCACATCCATCCCCCAGCTACATCTCTTAAGGTTGACCAAAGATACCCAGAGTTACAGTCATTTCCCATACAGGATGGACATAAAATAAATCAGACTTGGTTTATTACCAGCATTCTATAAACCAGACCTAGGGAAAAAAATTAGGTCTGGGGACACATGCATGGTTTCTAATATAGCGAATATTTAGCCTACCCTGATTATCACAAAATCAGGACAGCGAGAATATTCGCATTGATCACCTGCTTTGAATGTAGGAGGTCCCAGGTTCAATCCCTGGTACCACCTATAAAAACAACAACAAACAACAACAACAAAAAAAAACAAACCGTAATTTCTGGGATTATCTTTTCCACTGGAATAGAAATTAACATCTCTCCAGTTAAGATCTCTAAGTTAACATGTAACTACACAGAGTCTAAACCCTTAATTAATAGTAAATAGCAAAAGTCAAACAGAGATCCTTTCCCTGGGGTAATTAAGTAACCCTTGGGTGAGCTTGTGAAAGAGGTCAAAGTTTCTGTGGAGTGAGTTGCTACGATGGTGGGTCGTAGGAACAGAGGCTCATGGACACAACAGAAGCTTTCAGCACATGACCTCTTTATTACTTGCACAGCACAAAGAGTCCAAAAGAGCAGGGGAAGCAGTCCCACTTCTGGGGTGGCTGAAACTGCTCCGGGTTAAGGTTGATGGATGGCAGCTCCGCCCACCCGATTTTGCACCAGAGAAGACCATTTTAGTGGTTTTTAGCCACCTTGGGGGGAAGGGTGCCCTACCATTGGGAATTCCTACTTCGATTTGCTTCTGGGGCTGCCTGTTCCCAGTTTTCAGGTTTAAGGTCTGGCAAGGCTTTTTCATTAGATTTAACATCTTCCCCAACTGCAGAATGAACTAGAAAAGGGGGCAAGGCATGCTGAAGGCCAGAGGATGGCTGCTTAGGGTATGTTCATGACTTCCCCAGTGAAGGAGGTGGGGTAGGTGTGGGCTGGGCGATGGCTGCTTAATAGGGATCTGTGACTTCCCTAACAGGGCCCAGCTTGACATTGTTGTACTCTCTTGGCCTTATTTACAAGTCTTGGATTATTAGTATTATTTTTTTTTTACATCACAGTCTTTTGTGTCTTTGTTTTCCCCACTAGTTCCTTGAGGGCAGGGCTATGTCTTTTCCATCTTTGCCTCCTCACCATCCACTGTGCACCCTGCCTTGTTGAATAGAACTGCAGGAAGAGCAAGGTGCAATGTGGTGCACTGGGAGCAGCAGGCCTGAGTTTTAGCTACAACTGTGTCCTTCACCTATGTTCTCATCCAGCAGTCGAGAAGTTTGCACCTAAGCTGTGGGTACTCTGTGGGGACTGGGGATGCTGTTTAAACTCTGGGTCTTCCTCCAGCTCTAAAGTCCTTGGATTGTAGTTTGGTCTAATCATCCCCACAAGAAAGGAGCTACTTGATGCAAACACATAAACATAAAATGAAGAAATGAAAGAGCCTATTTCAGGCATAAGCAACACACGGGGGCATTTTTTCTTGCTTTTCTTGGAAGAGCCACTCTCGATGTCACGTGATGCATTTGGCCCTCGCTCATGGACTGGGAGGTGGATGCAGACATACCTTTTGTAGCTTTACTAGAGGGGGGATCAGCTGCTGGCAGCAAGGTAAAGTGCCTCCTCCCAGAGGTCAGGCAGTGGTCAGCAGGCCCCCTGAGCAGAGGAAGCCTGGATCCAAGTCTGCCTTTGAGAAAGGAGCAAATTGCTGTCTTTTACGAATTCATGGGACTCTTATTGCTGTTTTCCATTAATTTCTTGACAAATTCTGGCTGTTCCTCTTCTTATTTTTCTTAGGGTAGAGGACTCCAGGTAACCCATGAAGGAGGAAGAATCATGTGCCCAGTTGGGTGCTCTGGGGAGCTCTTGCTACAATGAACTTGAGGTGCATTGGAACAAGATTTACACAGCACAGTAGAGCCAGCGCTGCTCCTTTTGGCAGGCACATCTGTGCCACCGTGGATGTTGCCACTATTTTTCCTATGGTGTGCGTGTCCCCAGAAGCCTTTGGAGCCATTCCAAGCCCCAGCACAGTGTCCCCCTGGGTTCCTGGTACCACTGGCATGGAAGGCCCCAGCCACATTACTTGGCCCAGGGTATAACCACCATGCAGACAAATCCATCCACCTGCACCCCCCTTCCCCACCATCCCAGCCTGGTGCCCCACTTGTAAGCGCTTACACGGTATTTCAGAAAGAATGCGTTTGCAGCCTGCCATTTGGAGACCATGTCCCAGACTCTTTTTTTATTTATTTATTTATTTTTTTCAGGAGGTACCAGAGATTGAACCCAGGCCTCATATATGGGAAGCAGGTGCTCAGTCATTGAGCTATACCTTCTCCTCTGTCCCAGCCACATCACACATGGCCACATAGGGTCACGCATGGCTACAGACAGGGTGGCTTCTCCTACTGGAGTTCCAAAGGTCTCTAGTGTTTTCCTCTCCCAGTGCCTGGCTTGGAAGTATCACAGGGTGTTTGGATGGTGAGATTGGGTACCTCTCTGCTGTACCATTTCCTTTGTTCCCCAGGCAGCCATACTTCCTCTTCAGATCCTCAGACTCAGCAGGAGAAACCAAATCTCTTCCTATTTTCACCTTTTTTTTTTCTCGCTGCTAAGCACCCCTGCTCTGGAAACAATAACCACCATAGAAAACACAATAGGTCTGACTGCCTTCTGAATTATAAGCACTGTATTATTTAGGCAATTTAGGGGGAGAAGGTAGAGAGGCCCAGGGAAGTTAAATAATTTGTCTAACTGTACCAACTAAAAGGGGACAGAATGGGGATTTGAGCTCAGTTCTAATTCTAAATGACTCCATGTTCTTTTTACTTTTCTCTTTTCCTCCCTTTTATAGTGATTTTAAAGTACATTTAATTGGTTTTCTATTATAAAAGGAACACATGCTTAAATAGAAAACTTAGAAAATGTAGAAATGTATGAAGAAAATAAAAACCCAAGGCTGTTAGCCATCCCCCCCTTCCCGCCAAGATAGAACATTAACGTTTTAGTTCCTTTCTTTTCAATCATGTTTCCCTGCACATACTCTCTCTCTCTCTCTCTCACACACACACACACAAATGCAAAACAGAATCACATTGTACATTCATTTTTGTTTCCAGCTCTTTTCCCTTAACAATATAAGGTGAATATTTCCCCACATGAATAAACGGTCTTTAGTCCCATGCTCGGTAACTCTCTTGTCCAAGCCATGTTCAGCCCGCCTTTGTTTCCTTTCTGTGTCCAGCCATGACTCTTTCCTAGGCTGTTCCCCAGGGATACTGTAGCCCTTTCCAGCAGGTTAACCTGGTTTGTACCTGAGAAGTCTCTTTGCAAGGGACAAATACCCATTTTTTCCCATGAATTTGCCAAACTCTATTCAAGATGGACCTCCCATTCTGGAGAGAGAGAAAGAGAGAGAGAGAGAGGTGGATGATAGGTAGATAGATAGATAGACAGATGGACAGATAGACAGATTAGAGAGATAGATGATAGGGAAATAGGTAGATTAGATAGATAGACACATAGATTAGATAGATAGATAGATAGATAGATAGATAGATAGATAGATAGATAGATAGATAGATAGATAGATACCCACCAATCTGTGACTAGAATTCCCTTTCCAGAAGGACCCTCCCAAAAGCAATGTGGTCCCCTTCACCAATGCAGTGGATTTAGAACCAGACCAGAGAGGTGGAAGTAGATGAGGTACAAGCCTGTCAGGATCTCACCCCTTACAGCCACCCCAACCCCTGTTTCCTGAAGGCAATCAGTTATCGGCCTCTGGGAAGCAATTCTTAAAGTGAAATTCCTTTTAAAAAAAACAAAAAAATAATGGGGAGCAGGTGTAGCTCAGTAGTTGAGCGCCTGCTTCCCATGTATAAGGTCCTGGATTCGATCCCTGGTACCTCCTAAAAAAATTTTTTTTTTGAATTGAACTTCCACAACTGTTGGAAGGAAGCACTGACCATTAGGTGCAATGTCTTATTTGGCTCAGAACTGAGAAGGACCCATTTGAGAGGGAAAACATTAACTGAGAAAAATGAGAAGTATTTCATTATTTGCACCTATAAGAATCATCTTGGCCCAGAAACGTGTAGCATGAGTTCTGCCCCAGGATGGCCTGGGTGGGGACACCTCCCTAAAGGGCCTGATATCCCAGGAGGTAGAGGTACTGAGTAGGCTTTCCAGGGCTTAGCCCTGGCCTTTTTTCCAAAAGGTAAACAAAAAAACAGTTTGTTGCATGAACCACTAGGAATGGGGAAAGCACTGGTGTGTCAAAAGCCCATTTCTAACACCAACAATCCATAGCTTGCAAAGGAAGAACTGTGATTCCAACCGAGTGGCCTGAATTAGGAGGCTAAATGCATAGCTAGGATTCATTTCTGTTATCAGAGGCCAAAACAAAGCTAAGGCCTCCTACTGAGAGCTAAAACTCCCGTTTCTGGGCCCATGGTGCTCATCCCATTGATATTTTCCAGGGTCATGGATTTTTTTTTTTTCAAGTTTTTTTTTTTTTTTATTTGTTTATTTATCCCCCTCCCCTTGCTGCTTGTGCTCACTGTGTCCATTTGCTGTGCGTTTTTCTGTGTCTGCTTGTCTCCTTTTGTTGTGTCATCTCGCTGCATGTGCCGTC
This sequence comes from Tolypeutes matacus, assembly GCA_026826555.1. NCBI lineage: Eukaryota > Metazoa > Chordata > Mammalia > Cingulata > Chlamyphoridae > Tolypeutes > Tolypeutes matacus. Next base: position 5,450,184 of record JAKSZT010053947.1, on the reverse strand, counting down.
AGCTCGCCATGCCACACAGCCTGGCTTGCCTTCACCAGGAATGGAACCCGGGGCCTCCCATATGGTAAACGGGAGCTCAACCAATTGAGCCACAGCCACTTCGCTTTTTTTTTTTTTTTTTTTTTCCCTAAGTAGAGTGCTTAGGTTAGAAAATACATGGCACATGGACCAAGAATTTCCCATCCTGCTCTCATGGCAGTCATCAGCCATCAATTGTGGCACCATTCTCACTGAGCCTCCAGGTGGCCTCAGATTCAGTCTCAACATGTTTCTCCAGGCAGCGGTTACTCAAGTCAGCATTGGCCCATGGAATGAAACCTTTACCATTCCTGAGTTAGTTTGGAGTCACAGGCAGGAACTGTACAGCAAGCTCTTGCTGAATAGGATTCTTGGGATGCCCTCACTTTTTTTTTCTTCCAATGAGAATGTCAGCAGGAGGTGGTTGGGTGATGCAGTACTAGAAAACCCAGTAGAGATTAAATATTAAGGTATTGTACTAATGTATAATTTTAGAAAAATTCAATATAATTCTTGCTCACCTGTCAGGAGGCACACAGAGCTACAGATTTAACATTAAACAGATTTAGCTCCACCAAAAATGTGTAACTACGCACTTCTTCATCTTTACTCACATCGGTTGTTATCTGTATCTTCACATTTTACCACCCCCCTGTCCTTATCACCCCAAGATTACCAGACCCCAGGTACCATGAGAATTTGAAGATCATGCAGTGAGCCTGGAGCCCTGTGGAAAGGCTCAGGCCACGCTTCCCAGGACCTTTTTCCCTTAAAGAATCCAGCTGGCTTGTTTCTGCTGATCTCATTCCCAAGAAAAGGCACATTGAGTCACTAAATTTGCGGTGGGAAAGAAAGAAGGGGGAAATAGCAAACCTTCCTGTGCTGAACAAAGCCCCCAATCTGCCACCAGGAGGATTTTTTTTTTTTCCGAGGTACCAGGGCCAGGGATCGAATCCAGGACCTCTTATGTGGGAAGCCAGCACTCAACCACTGAGCCTCAACCAACTCAACCACTGATTTGGTTTTTCCATTTCTTTGCTTTGTTATTTGTTTTTGTTTTTTAGGAAGAACTGGGGATCAAACCCCGGACCTCCCCTGCGGGAAGCAGGTGCTCAACCACTTGAGTCACATCTGCTCCCTGTTTTTAATGGCTTTTAATCATTTTAATAAAATATTTCTAATGTACAAAATACAAGTTAAAGGGTAATAGTAAAATAATCCCCACACATGCCCTCCATCCAGCTTAAGAAGTGAAAGGATTTTTCTTTCACGAGAGGAAGAGAATGATCTGGCCCCTAAGCTGGGCCAGGGACTCCTGGGGGCTCTCTAGGAGAGGCAGCTGGCCTTATTTGAGTGGGAAATTGACCAGTGCAGATTTATCACCCAATATGTAGCTTTGGGCTGTCAGTGATTGCCGTGTTCCATCACCACTGGGTGGAAATACGATCCTTTTCCCGTCCGCTCTGTGTCCATACTGGCTGTGTGGGCAGGGCGGCTCCTGTGGCTGTCTGATCCGATGCAGCAATGCGGGGCTTGGACCGTCCTGCTTTTTTCTCCCCCAGACATTTATATGGCTCAGCCTGCGTGCGGGATTATGGAGCTCAGCAGCTCTGCGCCTTTCCCAGGAACAGGCAAACAGCAATTTGCGACCTCGTGGTGACTCACGGCCCATTATTCACTCCTCCCCGCCTCAGGAAATCTCTTGGGTTTGTAAAAACAAAGCAAAGAGGGAGCAGAAGGGCTGGGCCAGGCCCTGGTGCATCTATTCACTTCTCCAGGTGGACAGGTTCCCAGTAGGAGAAAAGCTGGCTGGGTGTTTTACGGTAGATAAAAGGCACCAGGTTACTTCCAGAGGCTTAATGCACTGAGTGTCACGACCTCACCAGGCACCTGGGATGGTAAGTTTGCTCAGCAATTTGCCTGGGATGGTAAGTTTGCTCAGCAATTTGGTGGTCTGGGACCTTGTTCCCATTTGCAAGGACAATATCTGTGCTCGAAGAGGCTGTGAAATAATAATTATCATCCCAACGACCACCCAGATGTTGCATACAAAATATCTCTCACCGGTTGGCCACCTTAAAAGGCAACCTCACTATGCTCTTTTGCTCAAAACCCTTCAGCGGTCCCCAGTGCCTGTAGATTAAAAGTCCAAGTTGGGACGCTCGAGCCCTCCACGAGCTCCTGGCAGCTTACCTCTTGGGTCTTGCCTTGTCTCTCACTCCTTCATGCATTAATTGTTTTGCCCCAAACACTGAGCTGGGTTCATCCTGGCCTGGCCTCCCCACATAGGTGATGCTCATTTCTAGGATGCCCTTCGACTCCCCCCACCTCCCAGCCTGTGCCTCTCCCCACCCCCCATCAATGCTGTGCGCTGAGAGGGCAGGGATGGCCCTGTACAGGGATCTGTAGTGTTCTGCTCAGGTGCTTCTTGAGAGCCCAGACTGGGCCTTACCCCCTGTATTAGTCAGCCAAAGGGGTGCTAATGTGAAATACCAAAAATGGGTTGGTCTTTATAAAGGGTATTTATTTGGGGTAGAAGTCCACAGATACCAGGCCATAAAGTGTTAAAGTTTCTTCTCTCACCACAGTCCATTGCCACGTGTTAGAGCAAGACAGCTGCCAGCGTTTGCCAGGGTTCAGGCTTCTGGGGTTCCTCTCTTCCCGGGGCTGTGTTTCTCTCGGGGCTTAGCTCCTGTTTCTTCCACAAGGTCAGCTGTAGACGATCAGGCGGATGGCTCGCTTCTCTTCTCCTGGGGCCTTCTTTCCAACATCAAAGCTGCTTCTCAAAAGACTGCTTCAACTGTCCTTTGCCTTGCCTTTTATATTCGATTCCCCCACCCACCAAGGGGTGGGGTTCAACGCCTTACTGATGGCCCAGTCAACGCCCTAATCATAACTTAATCATGCCCAGATTAACAGATCAGTTTACAAGCATGATCCAATTATCTTTTTGGAGTTCATAATTACGTCAAATTGCCCAACGGCCACACTCCCTCTCTAGGCCTCTTGTCCGCAGCACTGTGCCTGTCACATGCCCATCATGGACAAAGGTCTTGCAGCCTGATATCCGGACTCCTCAGGAGCCTCCTCCCCTAGACTCTCTGCTACCCTCTGCCCCCCCCAGAGGGGTTAACCAGCCCCCCATTCTCAGGGGCAGATTCTTCAGTGCTGTTGAATTGTCCACCCAATTAGCAAGGGCCGACTAGGTGTCAGTCTCTAGAGGTGCTAGGGAGACAAAGGAGCTTACCCTTTGATGGGGAAGGGGCCTGGAAATGGTGACAATAAAAGCTGGCAAGTCCAGTGAAAGAAATTCCTCAAAGCAGATAAATGCCAGAGGGCCCCAAAGAAGAAGCGCCCTACTTTCCCTGGTGGCTATTTCCCAGCATCCTTCACGGGCTCTCCCTCCTCAACCTTCCTCAGGTCCCCCCTAAGTCCTCTGCTCCTGCTTGGAAACTACAGCCACACCGGGGCATCCACCTTTCCACTGATGATTCCGAAATCTTCAGCCCCAACCTCTCTCCTCAAGCCCAGGCAAAGGGTCAGAGAAGTCAGTAACTTGGCCAGGGCCACTCAGGTGGGAGCAGCAGGGACGTGGCTCTTGCCAACACCAACTCCTCCAAATCTGCTCTTTGCTTAGGACTTCCACTTGCCCCTTAGTCCATTCTCTGCCTTCCCTGCCCTACTATGTGTCCTGGGAAGCTGACCTGGGGGATGGCATCAATGGGCTCCTGTGTGGCTGATTTCCTGTTGGGTTTCACCAAGGGGGAGAGCTCAAGAAGTTGGAAAGTGAGGCTGGGACACTTACAACCCTGGCACACTCCCAATGAGGTCACTGGCTGTCACTTGGCCGATGGTCACTGATCCTTTCAAGTAGACCTTCTATACAAGACTCTCTCCTTCCAGTTCTGGTAACCGTTCTCTCCTTTATCTCCAGGCCTCTGCCGTGCTGCTACTAGCTCCTGGTAACTGCATTTGCCCTTGGGTTTACTCTACACCATGCGTGCACCTCTCTGAAAAAACCCTCCAAGCCCTGTTTCCTTTGGGGACCCTGACTGTTGCAAGCTCCTTCTCCTGCATGCCCTAAATTGAAAAAACAAAAACAGAACAGCATTCACAGCTACATGGTTCTTCCAGCCCCAACTGTAATCATCCTCTGGTCTTGCTTCTCGCTCACCCAACTTCAGGGCCCAAATGACTGAAGCCCATCCCTTTGACCCCATCCCACTTCTGCTGCCTGAGGCTGGGCTGCCCTCACTCTCCCCTGTCCTTTGGAGTAGCTTCCCAGTTGGCCCAGCCTCTCCAGACTTGACCCACACTCATCCATCTTGCCTTTGCTGAACCCCTTCATGAAACACATAGATTCCTTCAGCAGTTCCTCATCACCCACAAGATGAAATCCAAACTTAGCAGCATCACCAAGAAGATCTCTCCGGTCTCTCTCCTGCTGCTCCCTCCCTCCATCCTCCCCAGTCTTAACTCTGCTGCTCTCCACCTCCCACACCATGGCTCTATGTACTGCTCCCCAAATGCACTGTGCTGTGTCTGCCTTTACAGACACTATTTATTTTGTCTGGAACATCTTCTCTCCATGGCTGCCAGGTGAGCTCCACTCACCCTTCAGCTGCAGCATCCCCTCCACAAAGCCTTTTCTTCTGATCTCAGTGCCTCTGCTATCACCTCTATTGCCCGGCCTTGGAACCATCTGTTTGCTCATCAACTTCCCCAGTGGATGCATGGCCGATTTCAAAGCTTGTGTTCTTTCCAGTTCTTTGTTTCCAACTCTCCGTGGGTTTATTGGGAGGATTACATGAGATGATGTATGGACAGTGCCTGGCGCACAGTAGGTGCTTGGCAAATACTGTTATGAATGAGTGACCAGGCTGGTAGTCCCTCCATCTCATCTCCTATTTCTTGTGTATCTCCAGTTCTTCTGGTCTCTTGTCTCTACTACCTGGAGTATGTTTCTGGAGATTACAAATTGTCGTGGCTCCCAGTTACAGATGAAGTTCTTGTCAGTGAAGACTGGATACTGGGCCAGCTGTCAGAAAGCCCAGATCATCAAGTCAGAAAATTAAAATGTTATTGATGGGCAGCACTTTGGATGAGTTAGTGAGTGAGGGTGTGTGAGTGTGTGTATGTGTGTGAGTGATTGCACAGTGTGCTAAGGAGTTGCCATCCATCAGCGGTAGGAAGATTGATCTTGTTTCCCCAGCAGTCTTGCCAAGCTACTGACCTCATTTAACCATAACTCCAAATGCCACTTTCTTTTGAAATCTCCATATGGACCCTTCCAAGGATCAGGGGAATCTCTCTCTCTCTCTCTCTCTATCTCATCTATATCTATATCTATATCTATATCTATATCTATATCTATATCTATATCTATATCTATATCT